>PQWD01014695.1:0-106298 GCA_019425675.1 Leucinodes orbonalis | reverse complement strand
CTAAATCTTAAACTCTACTTTGAACTTTACTCTTTCCGACACGTAGCGCCATCTATCGATGCACAGACGAACTAAACAGATACACCCAATGAAACATTTTAAAATCGACTGCACCAGTGATACTTGTTTCTTAATTTCTTAACAAACGTAAACAATCTTATAGACAATTTTACAACGTCGATAATTGATTAAACAACAAGTTAAGTTTTAACAAAAGAACAAAAAAGTAACGGCATTGAAGACAAACAGTATCTTCGCACTTAACTTACCAATTAACAGTGATTCCTAATAACAAGACAAACATTGTACTGACGGCAGTTGTTATCTATAAATGTTTGTCAAACACTTGATTATGGATGTGGCTTATTAGGTGTTTCTATTTGCAATCACCCCCTTTAACAATATTTAAAAATGCTAACAGTTTTAACCATTTTTATTAACACACTGACACGTATGTAACATGTATATACGAATTTCAAAAAAACATAAAATAAAAGTATTTATATCCGTTGTTTAGTACCCATAGTAAAAGGTTCCTGCTGATATTGTGCGCAACAATTTGGCCTTGGTGATGTTGTGATACTTCTTTTTAGATTTTTTTATTTACAATAACTATGCAATGAATACAGTAACATATTCTGGTAATATGTTAGCTAAGTATCTAATTATTTACAATACCGTGAAATTTTCCTCATGGCTCATACTCAACTAAACGCTAAACCCTTAAAACCTACGTGGTTAGGCCTTATCCATTTTGCGTCAAATATATGCCGATCCTACGCTTTCTTCGTCTGGCCTTCACCAGCAACCTTTTGCAAGTCCTCAGTCCATCAAGCTGGAGGTTTAATATTGTTAAGGTATGCAACATTTTCATATATCCCATCACCACTAAATGAAACCTTGCGAAATGTATTTTTTACGTTCCTTTGTGAATATTTCACATGTCGCTGCAGTATCATTTTGCGTGCATGCTATTTTTCACGGATCAAGTATTTACAAAGCCAACTCCCACTTGTTGTTTGCGCATGGCGGCGAAAAATTTTCCAATATTGACTGCAACTAGAACGTCGCAACTTTTCGGAATTGATTTATGTACGTTGAAATATAGGAAACATTCTCTCGACTTTATCAGAAACTAGCGACCCGCCCCGGCTTCGCACAGGTGCATGCAATAGGCACGCTCCCATGCCCGGCTGGCCGGTACCGCCGCAAACCTAAACAAAAACAGTATTTCTACATTATTTAATGGACGCTATTATACACACAAACCTTCCTCTTCAACCACTCTATCTATTAAAGAAACCGAATCAAAATCCGTTACGTGAAATTTTCGACGTAAATCCGTTTTACAGATTTAAGCATACATAGGTATATAGGGACAGAAAAGGTGACTTTGTTTTAGACTAGTAGTGATGGTAACTGATCGTCGACATAGTTACTGAATTAAAACTACCTTTTTCAATATCCCCTCGACTGTAAAGAATTTTGTCACAAGGTCTGAGAGTTGAGTGTGAGTGTACATTATGGTCAGAACGCTCACCTGATGGTAAGTGATACGCCTTACCATGACAGAGCGGTATTGTAAGAGGCCAAAAACCGATAGGTAGACATTATCCTCCATCAATGCCGAACTGTGCCCGACACCCGAGACGACAGATGTTAGATCTCTTATATCCAGTAAATTCACTAGCTACAGTGCCCTCATCCCGAAACATAAAAGTGCATAACACTCCTGTTTCACGGGACGATATCTAGCACTGCGGTGCTACCTAGTTAAATGAAATGAATTATCACTCTTGTATGAAATAAATAAATATCCTTAAACACTCACACAGCGCCACAATACAAAATTTGGCTTTTGAACTAACATACAATTAAGCAATATACTAACTAACAATTGTAAAAAGTCATTGTCAATGGAAAAATAAAAAAATCTTATTTTTATTACAAAATGGAATGATACAATTCTTTAGTTTTAATTTCGTGTTAAAATTAAATTTTACGTTTTAAAATAGAACAACGTTTATTTACGTATATTTATCAAAGAATTATCTTTATCGTATACGTATACTTGAATGTAATGTTTTAACAGAAAATTGAATCTTAATTATAATAATTATTTAGCTTGGTTGAATATTTAAACTTAAGTTTTAAATTCATTAATGATAATATATTATTGTTATATATAATGTGTGAAGTCGTTGTGTTGTGTGCATTACTTTTGATCCTCCTCTGGATGTCACTTTTCTATTTTGGATAACATATGTAAAATCCGTTATTAGCTGTAGGTTTATAATTTTATTTTTGTTAATTACACTTAAGAGCTGTGGATTTTGAATAATATAAAATAAAATAAGCCAACTCTTATTCTAAAATACAATAAAACGTGATAGATGGGACAATTTAAAAAAAAATTCTAGGAATAGAACACAAGTGAAAATTGTAATCTTTAACCAGACTTTTAATATCTATGTATTAGCATTTCGCTGACCAAATTAACTTGCACTTGATACTCTACAATAAAACCATAAAATACCATAAAGAAGCATCAGTATAACTTAAAACTGGTTAAAAGGTTATCCCCAAACATTGTAATCCCACTGAGGCAACGTATCTAAACATTGACGCGTCGACATAAAATTTTAAAATTAAACTCTAAACGACAGTTTTGTGTAAGGCTTGTTTTCCATCAAAACGGCAACGAGGTGAAAAATATTAAAGTGTAAGCGATAAAACTATTCCCAAGCTTGACCTATCAGTTCTTCCTTCTAAAAGCTTAACGAAACACAAATCGTCTCTTAGGGAATATTGCCACAAAGTGAACTTAATTAACTACCACTGCTACGCCAACGCGTAAAGTGTTGTTAATGTCATCCGTTCCAATTTACACAGCTTTTGTCTTCATTTTGGTGGCGACCAGACTTTAGGATAGCTTTCTTCTGGTGTATATCGCCGTCTACATGGGTACCTCTAACGCACCTTTTTTCGAAATGCATGGTTTGGTATAGCTTTGTTTTCGGTTAAAGAATGAGGGAGGCGGAAAATTACTAAGTAGTGTGACTTAAGATATATACTTAACAACTTCTTTGTAGTCTTTAGTATCACTGGTGTTATGTTATGAGTGAGAGTTATCATCACATACTATCAGGTGGCTTATTCTCTGAAGTGAAGTGAAGGCTTACTTCATGTCACAAAATAAATTTATCTCCTTTTTTTAATAGACGTAACATACTACACTTAAAATGCCTCTAAAATCATAATCAAAGTAAACTAACCCAGGTAAGGACCCATACTGTTTTTACGTAAAAAAACTCAAATGTTATCTCTGCTTCTGTGGAAACCAAACCTAAAACACTTTTTTCTTTCCACCGTTCATCTCGCCTATTCCCCGCTTTGGTGGAAAACTGTCCTAATTCACGGTACTCGTAAAGCAAAGAGAAAGCTATGATAGTCACTATCAATGTTAGCCCAACATACACAAAGTGCAATAAACAGTTAGCTTGGCTTTGCATTCGTAATGCTCAAAGTTGGTGCCGACGTTTACAAATTCAAATCCACTGTGAATTACGAAACATGAAAATTCTATATTAAAGCCAGATTTACGAAACATGATAAACTAGTTTCATAATATCATGGGGGTATCGTGGAATGGATTCCGTACAAACGTCTCCATACTGCAGGAACTTGGCATCAAGTAGTGTATTTCTTTCATTGTGCAAACTCGAATTCTGACCTTCTTTGGATATGTTTTCCGGGTCGGTTATAAGTCGATCGAGTGCCTCGTGGTACAAGGTAAAGTTGAGGGCAAGCGCATGGTACATCGCCTATACAAGTGGACATAGATCTCCCACATTTGGCACTAGATGTTCCAGTCCACTTTCTTCATTCAGTCTTTACCAGCGAACATTCGCCAAGACGTGGTATCCACTCCAGGACTCATCTTTTCTAACGACCATTGGTTCTATGACATATGTCTCAATCCTATGTCAGCTTGCTAATACACCGAGCTATTATATTATACTCAGTGGCAGTGAACAAATGTCTTACCATCAGATACGAGCATGAATATTCAAACAATATCACAGCACTAAACCTACCGTAAGGTGGACATTAAATAATTAAAATAAGCGTATTGAAATTTCAACTTACGCTTAGTAGCTTAGAGTCGTATTTCCGTTTTATTGGTTTAATAAATAAAACCGCAAACATGGTACAGTCATGTGTAAATTTCACGGCGTGAAGCGCCACCCGATAGTTCGAAGAAGCGTGACAAATCCAGTTGCGATTCGGACACCTACCACGACGCTGTTAGCACTTAGCGGCATTTCTAGTGAATCGGAGGAAAATATCTGAAGAACAAGTAAATTTTTGTGCTTTGTTATTTATATTAACTAGTTGCACTAGCTTGATTCAGTAAAATGTTATTTTAAAAACTTCACTTGAAAATATTAGATATTATTACAAAAAATATATACGAGTATATTTGAAAGCATCAAGTAAGATCAAAGAAATATTTTAATGAGACAAATGCACCAATTGACTGTTTCGTTAGACTCTTTTTTGATTCCAAACACGTAATCACCAAGATCAGTATGACACTATAACCACAAAAATCTCAGCATTATTATACATTTATACTAATATTATAAATGTGAAAGTATCTCTGTCTGTCTGTCCGTCTGTTTGTTACGCTTTCACGCCTAAACGGCTGAACGGATTTTATTGAAACTTGGTATGTTGATAGAAGGTAATCAAAAATAGGTTTTAGGCTACTTCTTGTTCCGTTTTCACCCCCCACTTCCCTAAAATGGGGGTTGGAAGTTTGTATGGAACATTCCGCAATTTTTGTAGTACGACGCTGAAGTTGGGTATGCGGACTATTTGTCAGAAACGAAAAAATATGGCATATTTTTTTTTCATATCCGATTTTTCGCAGTTTTAAGGTAGATTTTCACTAGTACTTCATAAAATAGGTGTTTATCTGAACAACCTTATAAGCTTAATTCCCATTAATATTTCGAACTTCTACAAGATGAACCTCTACTAAATTTGTCACACAAATTGCCACCTATACACAAACGATTTCCAAGAACCTATCAACCACTTATCTCTTAGTGTCGGCTTAATGTCTTAATTCAGAAAACCGCACTATCGTATTGTATCGTAATAAAATAAGAAACCAATAAGAATCACATTTTACGGCGAATTTGTTAACAAAGATGTTTTTAAGATATACATTTATGACTCAATAGATATTAGGATTGGATTAATAAATTTGATTATTTGCGGTCGCTTTTTATAAGATTCTAAAGACAGTAGTTTTACTGGCGGCTGGTGGTTAGTTTGATAGAGATTTTAACGATCACGTTTGTATAAACAATTCTTTATTGTTGTATATACATTATAATTATTGTGTAAATACGTTCATTTGATTTATCTTTTAGGGTCATACATCATATTAGTTATCCCTAAAATGATCAATATTTAAACAATTCTCTCCAATAACTCTATTTTAATAAATATTAAATCCGTTACGAAGTTCTAAGCATACGTCATAGCGACATTATGACCTGACTGTAGGGGAGGTTTTTTTAATATGTAGTTATTAATTATTTTCGTTACATATATATTGAACTCATAATTATGTATATTTAAAAGATCGTAGTCGGAGAATTGGTGTTTTGTTTATATTTTTTTCCCTACTACGTGTTAACGCGCCGTTCCGACCCACTTTTGTTGTAATTTACTTTTAATTTTTACTTCTTTTCTTTTATTCTTTTTTTTGTGTCAATTAAATACAAATTATTTAACAATGAACACGTGCCTAATTTTATTATATTTATTTCAATTTGTTCGCTACATCGTGAACACTACCTTATTAAAAAAACAGAAAATGTTTTATTTATGAACTGAAGCCTTATTATAAACTGTCCGTTCAGAGACAATAATATTTGTTTGTTGTTCACTTAATTGTTTGGAATGACAATGCATTTTTGGTCGATAAATATGCGCATATAACATATGCTGGAGCCATTCCAGTTTTTTGTTACCAACAATGGGACATGGTAAATTCGACTCGCGTGGGGCCAAAAAACTAAATTGGTCAAACAATCATTCGTTGTTTTCGACGATGGGGTTGTTTATTTGGGTTTTAAAATTTCAAATATCAATGATATCAATGTTGATGGATGCCCATTATGATTTGATATTATTTGATGGCCATGTTATTATTTTTGATACCATTCTGTTTAAGTTTTTCGGCCCTATGACTACCCCGCTTTGCTTTTTTTTTTGCGGGACATAATTAAACTAAGCTCACTAGTTAAGGTCTGACCTTCAAACATCTTTACAAGACGTTATCCTAAATGTAATATAATAACGACAGTTCTAAGCTGCTTACCCCATTTGTTGGCTTATCGAAGCTTTAGCTACAAAAAAATACTACATTTCACTGACTCAACTTTCAGAATGTAATCGAAATACCAATAATAGGTAATTTATGTTAATTTCAAATATTTTTCTCGTTGAGAATATTATCTTTTTAAATTATTTTTTATTTGATCTCAACTAAATATCTTAACATGAGAATACAAGGAAATGGAAAATTTGATTCCAAGGTATGCAACTAACTAAAATCTATTTTAGCCAATCGTTGTAATCAGCAGAAACAGAGCTAATTGAATATCTCGCAAATGACAGTTACTAACCGCAGGGTAATTATCTAATCAACAGTTAACTGATGGAAAATCGGGAAGCATTGGCATCGACAAAGGCGAATTCATTATCAAAGAATTATTTATGAATATACTGATAATATAGAGCCAATTTAGAGAATAATTGGCGGCATTAAGAACGATGTTTATTTTGACGTTGGTAAAGCAAACAATATTATTGTAGTGACATGAAGCTTGTATGACTTATACGCAAAGTCAATCATAGATAATTCGAGTCTAAATAATATAATAATAAATGTCCACAATTATTAACACAGCGGCATTTGGTAACAATTAAGGCAATAAGATTTTACTGTTCACCACCTACTTCACAACTGATAAAATTGCTTAAATACAAATTATTCATGTTCATGCACAAAATATTTTTACTGCACGAGATTCTTCAGTGCAGTTGCTAACTCACCACTTTATGTCGTCATGTCTTTCTGCATTAAAGTGTTTACTATTTGGAAGAACACCAGTAGCCGTGATTTCGAATTCTTAAAATACTTCATTAAACAAGCCATGAATAAAATGAACCATATATTTATGTATGTAGTTAAGCAAAGATGAGTCCAACTCGATGCATCCACCATGCGACCGCTGATACAATCCGTACGCATTAAGTCTGAAAAAGGGACAGCAATTTGTCAAAACGTGGCACTATCTGAACAGATATCCGTCATCGGACCACGGCGATTTATCGGGGGCATATCTCACGGGATCTCAAACAACAGTATCTTGGAGGGAAATCTCAAAAACTACAATATTCCAAACGTTCCCCGGGCGCGGCTTATCGCACTGTCCATCTAGCGACGCCACTCGATTTGTCAATGCCCCCCACTTTAATTAATAAAAAGTCTCTCGTACTGCGTCCTCGGTAAAAAATTGAATAAAACCTTAATTAATTTGGGTCGGTTCCCGTTGAACTTTTGGTAAATTATGATTATCGGACATTTAAAAGTTGGCTAGCAGCGCTTTGGAGGACAGTGAAAAAATGTTACGACACGAGGTTCGCGAAGAAAGAGCCCAATTTGAGCCCTTAATGAGAGTGATCTTTTTAAAAGTTACAAAGTGATTGGGAATTCAAATACAAAGCTTAATTGGAGCTACACAAATTTCTAATAAGATACTTAACGTAATGGGAATGTATTTTATGCTTTTAAAGTATTAAGAGAGGTTTCGTGTTTATTTCTATTTTCATAATTTGTCTCGATAATTGATCGAATCATCTGACTTTGAAAATTAATATTGCCGGATATACATAGCAATTTACCAATACTTATTAAACTAATAAAGATTTTGCTAATTAAAGTGATTTAAACTCGGCTTTTTTTAAAAATATATACCCTACAATGACGTACTTATCCAAAATGGTATCATCATAAATGGCCATTACTTAAAACCGAATGGTTCTTGAATGGAGACCATGTCCGCAAAGCGCAGCATAGGACGGCCGTCTACAAGATGGACAGATGACCTAAGGAAGTAGCAGGTGTCCGCTAGATGCTGATAGCTTCCCACCAGTGTAATGAAAGTTATCGGGGAGGGTCAGCAGTGGACATCATGTGGCTTATATTTTATGATGATTTTGGGTATGATAAAAACTCCAGTCCAGTTCAATGCGTTTTTTAGAATCGCTAGAGTTTCGCTTGGCACCAACACTGGTCTGTAAATTATGTGATAGGTAAATATTTATTTAAAATCCTCAACTGGGAAAGCTACTAATGTCATTCGGGAGTTTCTATTTATATTAATGCAAATAACATAATCGGTGAGCCCGCAACGTAAACAAGGGATCGGTTTTAACAAAATAATAGAGTCCCATCCCGAAGACCCCTGCGGACTTAAATTAAAATGCAGGCAACGGAACTGTACAGTTATTACGATATCAAAACCAATCTAAAAGCGGTTATGCTACACCACAGTGACCATTTTAAGATGAACTCTGCCAAATGGTCGATTGTTGGAGTGTTTTAAAGGTTTATAGATTAAAGTTATTTAAATTTTAGTTTCACGACCTATTTGGTGTAGCGGTTGAGACGTCGGTTACTGCATCAAGGATTCGATCCTCAGGGAGTACAAACGTGTGTGCATGAACATGTCTGTTTGTATTGGTCTGGATGTTTCCTATGTGTAATATGTATCTATTTATAAAAAAGTTTAAAAGTATGTTAATCCGTTGTTTAGTATCCATGCTACAGGCTTCACACTTAATGGGCTATGAGCTGTGTTAATGTCATATTTTTATTTATTTATTTATGAATTATGTTTAGAAAATTGTCATAAATACAAATATTAACTTATTTTTATTTATTACCAACTCCAAGTGTACAGAAATGATGTGATTAGAGCCTATTTAATGTTTGCAGAATACATTTAAAAAACATTTGTCAGTTTTCTCGTCAGAGACCAAAATAAAGTGGTTACTCGGATTGTCGATACAGGTATCAAGCCGTCTCAATCCTTGACTATTATAAGTTTCTTTTGCCTTATCTATTGAACACTCGCTGGCATGTGCCTTAAACCATATTCAGAGGTCAACATAAATTGGTCATCAAGTGGGCCTGAACAGTATCAACGTTAGATCTAAGGGGTGGTACGCTTTCCTCTGCATTAATATACGAGTCACGCAATTAGTTGTACTGTTGAAAGAATTATTATTTTTGTTAATTGGTATGATCTTATCAAATGAGGGCGTAATGTTTATATACAACACGGTATCTGAAATGTAATTGGCAGTTGTTGTCGTGAGCATAGTTTTTGATTAAGCGAAATTATTATTAATGTTCTAAAACAGGCTGTTACAAATCACTGACGATAAAAATACGTGCAATATACATACAATTAGGCAATTACAGTATATAGAATAAGAAAGTGATTCTACAAAAAAATATGCGTGACACTATATTAATCTACGTGTCTTAAGAAAAGTTCAAAGATTGATTTCAGTGGCCAACGGGTCAGTCATTTTTTATTATTTTCCTTCATTCTAAGTGATATCCAAAGTAATAATTGCATTTCAAGTTAACTAACGAAGAACGCACTTAGCTACCACAATTTAGCTCGCACTTTGGAGATGTCACCTAATACACATAATAGTTTCAAATATGAGGTACCTATATAATATACAATAATAGAAGAGTACGGATTTTTATTTTTACTTACAATTTATTTGAAAACAATGACATGTGTATAGTAAATAGCGTGTTTTATGTGCGTGATGGGCACATCACATATTCTATAAATGATTTGATTTGGTTGCAAATTCTAAAAGATGTATGTACCTTAACCCGATCACCATAACCCTATCACAGTAGCAAAATTTTGCCGGGATTTCCAAATATCCTAATGCAATGTAAATCGCATTTCATAAGGCAAAACTCTAAAACTCAAAGCCATAACATACTTCCCCAAGTATTATTCAATCAAAAGATCAAAGATCAATCCTAATGGAACGAAGTAAACATCACTAGTGGTATAACAAATAAAAAGAAAAGAAATAGCATTAGCCGTTGGAATCCTATATCAGAAATACAAGAGAAGAAAATAATGTTAGGAGCGAAGCCTTAATAGCAATACGTGCTTTCACCTTTTACGGAAAAAAAAAAAATAATGCAGCCACTTAGTGTGTAGATGGGGTAAGAGGGAACTGGCCAGCATGTCGGTTACTAGCTTGCTGGGTTCCGTATGCTATAGCATAATGATAGTGTAATGACGAGAGAGTTAAAGTTAACTAGATACATGTAGAAACATATTTCTAAACTTCCCCAATATTATTGTAATTCGTTATCCTAAGAATATTTAGAAAATTTTCATGGTTCATATTTGTAGCTTTACTTTCTTTTTACTATTAAATGATTATTTAACTATAACGTTTATTGATAGATTAAATCGCAGTTTTACAATATGACTGTTTGGTTTCCCGCGTACAATGCTAATGTCAAGAGAGAGATATTAGTGACGTGACATCATTCTTGAATTGATTAGAGATGGGTAGCGTTCGTCGTTTCTTTCCGCCTGTCATTTTTTAGTCACTACCTATGTCTAAGCTATTACCCGAATGACAAATAAAAAATTGTTTATAGTTTTAATGTGACTCCTAATTTTATTAATAAATCAAAACTACTTTAGGATAGGAATACTCTTTTGTAAAAATTGTAGTATCATCATTATTCTACTAACTTTATTATCATTAAAATCGGGCGATTGGCCTAGAAACAAAACGGTACCCTAAAACTCCATTATAATAAGAGTGACCTTTTTCTATCCCATATATCAGTCGCGTGACGCCTATTGCACGAAAATATTAATATATAAACACTTACAACCCCACACACCTTCCACCCCTAAGGTTGCAACCCATAATTATCGCAATATGGCGTCCAACAAAGGAAATAAAAGACTCATTAGCCAGCAACACGGAAATATTATGAATTAAATCTAGACTTTAATGTTAACGCGGAAAGAGATTGCGTATAATTTAAAAAGTTAATTTTGTTAATGCAAGCATTTTGGATTCTGAATGAAACTACGATGCTTCCATTTTGCGTTTCGGTTAAATGAAATTTAAATAGAATAGGTCTTTTTTTCTCAGAATATAGGTTTTAGAGCGTCGGTGGCTCATGTGTGAACTATCGCCTTCCTACCGGGCTGAGGTTCAAATCCCGACACGTCCCAATGGATAACGTACATATATTTTCGAAAATTCGAAAATATATGTACGTTATCCGACGCTCTTATGGTAAAGGAAAACATCGTGAGGAAACCTTCATGCATGCCTGCGAAGATTCGAAGGTCGTGTGTGAAGTCGTCTAATCCTCACTGGGCCACGTGGACGACTAAGGCCTAATCACCCTATACGGGTAGGCTTGTGCTCCTCGTGTGGACGTTTAATGAGCTGATAATGATGATATTTACAAAGTATGATATATAGTATAGTGGTACATGCTACATTCTGCCCGTCTTATGCACACAAATATTTTTAATTTATTTGTCGATTTGACTCTAGGTTATTATTACATTTCTCAAAATTCAATCTATTATATGTTACATAATATATAACACTTTATACTTGAGTGCTTATTTTATTTTATATTGTAATTAAATTGATGTATCAACTTCACTTCTAAAGACAGGGATTTCCTATTTTAAGAAGATTCTTTATTTGAACTCTGCTGTTAATGGAAAACATATCTAGAGAAAAAAAATCAAAGGAAGATACGCTTTTTAGGGTAATCAAAATATAATAGTTATAATAAAAATCTTAAATTTAAAGTCTGGAACAGCTGGTAAAAGTTGGCATCGGAAAACGGTAGACAGTATATGTGGCGTACTGTTGGTGAGGCCTATGTTCAGCAGTGGACAGGAGTAGGCTGATAATGATGAACAGTTTCGAAACAGGTATCGCACTAAGTGTATGATAAAGAAACCATAGCGCTGGTATTTCGTGGCTACTTACCAACATACTCGTGATTCATGATTATCATATTTTGAGATCTGAAAATACTATCTACTCAACTTTTAATTCAAGATTTAGGTAGTATCTTAAATTAAAATAAATAAAATAAAGTTGAAAGTATTAAGTCTTAATCATAGAAAAAAAAATTAACACTGAGTAACTTATGTAGGAAGTAAAATTGAGAACGTTTGTTAATGTTATCCTAGCTGTTAGTTCAGCAACAAGCAATAGTTACAAAAGAAAATTGCTAAACATACGAAATTCTAATATTACTTTGAAATACTGTCAAACCAGTAAAAAAATGCGCAAAAAATATAGGCCAATAAGAAGAACAGCACTATATACCTAAGACAAATTAACGATTGTACGCCATAACTGAAGTTTGGAAGAAGTCCAAAGATTTGGATATCGGATTACTTCTCTCATTGATTCGCTCACTTATACTAATAAATTCATGAGAATCCGCACGATATCTTGTTTCAGCAAATTAAATTGGACCGAAATTTTATGTTCCGATATACAGAATTTGGGTCGTTACTTGTACACACTTTAAAGATTGTTATAGATTTGCAATTTTATTGATTCAGACTCAATTTGAATTTGATAATTGTCCATTCGTTTCAATTTTTTCCAAGCTCCCGATGTTTTATGTGTATAAAATTCGCTAGCCTTAACAAATAATTAAAGAAAATTTATCCTCTTCATTTAAATATAGGGTTTACATAGCAATAACCGAGAATATTATTGAATTATCTTAATGAAAGTGTCTTACGTTTATTCTAGACATTTCAATACAATGTAAATAAAAGCCATTAGCATATTTTTCATTATGATTGTATTCCTTTGAGCACAACTATGGATGATTATCTTTATACTACAAGTTGAAACAAGGCGCACCGTAAAATTTCAACTTCTTTTTTAATAATATTTTCGGTTCAGTTTAAACCAATTCTAAAACCTAATGAAAGTCTGCTATTTCTTTTTAATATATTCGTTCTGTTTTTCAAGCATTTACATTGTTTGGTACGAAACGGAGTAGGAAATGTTGACTTATGCCCCTTGGAATCAATTGATGGATCCCTACCAGAATTTATTTAGTTTGTGCATGGTATTGCGACTAGTACGTTCGATTGAATATCTCGCATTTTAAATAACTATCGCAATAGTAGGTTATCTGAAGATTGAAAACTATTAACTGGAGTCTCTGTTTTACACGGCATGTTAAGCCGTTGATACTGATAGGATATATAGGTTATAGAAGAAGTCAAAACCTAAGGCTTGATATTGGCCTTGTAACGGCTTCATCTCTCCATAGACATGCTTTGGAGAAATGTCTGCAGCATGCTGTAAGACTATAAATTATATGAGTGACTGATTAATGTCCAACTGGAAACTAATTAGTATGTATTTCTATTGCAGAAGATAGACGCGTACAACCACAGCGGACCGTCACTCCAGACGTCTGCTGCCATCGCACTGTGCTCCATCGTGCTGGTGCTGGGCATCTTCGTCGGTGTTATCCTCGTTTGGAAGTAAGTTTCTACTTACTTACAATCAATATTTATTACCACGCCTTCCCAAATGATTTTTCACATAGGAAACTGCATTGGTTCAAGACGTGTCATCAGAAACATGTAAGGTACATAGGACTCTTGCCGTTTCTGCCGAAAGTTTCATGTTGGTATTTCTTACATGCATGACTAGGATACGCTTAATTTTTTTAATTATTAAAGCCATTTATGCTATCTTCATCATACATTTATAATTTGTTTGACGTTATAATCTTATAAACAAATTAATTTCCTGTTACGAGCGAAATGGTAAAGTGTATTATAGAAATCATCTTAGAAAGATAAATTTATCAGCAATTTACAATACAAGCTATTAAGCTTTTTCATTAGAATACGCTTCTAGTACTAATATCCAATGAATAGTTAATAATAATCAATCAAAATGGGAACTTGGTACTGGGCATTAAGCAAAGAATTGAATTGTACGTATAAAAGCAGATAAGACTTTACTACTCTCAAGTTATTAAAATACCACCCAGAGCGTTTCCTTTACACTTTTATAATGCGAGATACAAAGGAATGGAATCCGTCTGTGTATGTATTTGCATTGTCCAACTATTATAAAATTAACCTTTTACTGAATTGAGAATATAATTTCAAAGTAAATGGTAAGGATGGCGTTGAAATAATCATGTTTACTGACCAAATTAATCTTAATTTGGTCAGTGAACATGATTATTTCCATGATACTGTTAAGTTAGATAATTTGAAGTACAAAATAAAAGTTGAGTCAGTAAGTAAATGATTCAACTTTTATTTTGGATCAAATTCACTATTTATAAGCAATATAATCAAACTTCAGACAATTGGATTCTTTGTAAATAAAACAACATTACTGATTCTGTCAATTATACTTAGTTCAAGAACTATGAAACTTTTGCCATGTCTATTACCGAAAACTTTTGAGACATACTCGCATAACTGAATATACGATTTTCTATTTTGGCTTAGTATATCAGAAGTCGAAACAAAATACATAATTATTTAATAATCTTTACGGTTTCATTTTGAAATCATATAAATTCTTTGCAACAGTATTGAAAGAGCAATATTCG
Organism: Leucinodes orbonalis; assembly: GCA_019425675.1. Classification (NCBI taxonomy): domain Eukaryota; kingdom Metazoa; phylum Arthropoda; class Insecta; order Lepidoptera; family Crambidae; genus Leucinodes; species Leucinodes orbonalis. Next base: position 91,498 of record PQWD01014695.1, on the reverse strand, counting down.
TCTTGTTTATAAGTGGCTCACAAAGATCTCGTCGACAATGCTGCTTTTGACAGTTTAATCGGCGCTTAACCCGTCGTCACATATGTAGGGAGGCAATGGCTTGAGAAAGTTGATTAGAGTGGCTGTCACCTATTCGAGATTTAATCCTAGCCGAGGATAAAATGGTCCAAGTAACAAGCTGACATATAATTCAATATTTGTTTGCCTTTTTATATGTTACTATGAAATAGTTACCATCTGAAATGTTCCCTAAAGGATACGAGCTGGCAAACTTTCATTTTATAAGTGTGAAGGTGGGTTAGGACGCTAACCTGATAGTAAGTGATAATACGTATGACCATTACAGAGAGGCTTTGAAGGAGACCAATAGCTGATAGACAGTTATTATCTCCGTCAATGCCTTACCTCCGTCATCCGAGACAACAGATGTTAGTACCTTATACCCGGTATTTAAAAAAAAAACTAGCTACAACGCCTTCATCCCGAAACACAAAAGCTAGATGGTTGCTTATCATAAATTCTAAGTATTTTATTAACAACTTTGATTTTGAAGTTTTTCACATTGCATCATCTCATTAAAAAGATGTTACTGCCTATTCCAAAAAATCACCAAGGTTACGTCATTTCATTATAAACTTTATAATTGTAGAACAATAAAAATCAAAATTAATGATCATACACAGCTACTTATGTTCTTATTGGTTCGCTTTACCTTTGAACGATTATTCAAACTAAAATAAACTAACTTGTTTTAATATATCACCAACAATCATGAGGCATAGATAATTTTACTGTAAGTAAAGTTCGAATCGCTCCATCTTATAGCTTAAACCAAACTTTCAAGCGTAATAGACGTGTCACAATATTCGTGTCATCGAGTTACGGACAGTTTGACATGTACGGATTTGGAAACGGTATCGCTTGTCAGATAAGTAGCAGGCGTTGCTCCATTTTAATGGGCGTAATATGAATCGGAAGGGAAGAGTTAAAATAACAAATCTATGAAGTGCCTTAATCCTTCTTTTCGTTACAATGGCTTAAAACGTAGGTACTTACGTATCTTATCATAAGTAGTAGCAAAAGTAGTTTATAGATTCTGAATCTTCGAAGTTACTCTTGCTCTCCTCGTATTAGGATTACTTATAGCATATGAAATTTACTCTGACTTAACCATTCTGGCTAAGCTTTAAGCATATAATATAAATTTAAGCTAGAAACTGCGGATCATTATTCACTGAACTGTGACGAATCTAGACTACCCATTTGAGACGTGGAGACATCGGCTGCTACACCAAGGTCCTGGTTCAACCCGGCAGTACAAACATTTGTGTGCATGAACATATCTGCTTTAATGGCCTGGGTATTTCTATGTATGATAGTATATATTTACAAAAAATATATAAATATGTTTATCCGATGTTATTACCCATAATACACTCACGCTTAACTGAAATGAAAAAACTTCATGAAAATTTATATGTTTTAACTTTGGCTCGTTTATCACAAACAAATTCACTTTTAGTTTCTTCCACACAGATACATACACACTCATACACACAACAAACACTCATACACACACACACACACACCACACACACACACACACACACACACACACACACACACACACACATACATCACAAAAATATGTTATTTGCTGATAATTTTTGCATTTTTATTTTATTATTATACATAAGGAAATTGTATGTACTTGTTGTCAGTCAGCCATCTGCTGACTGACTTTAGTTTCTCTGGAAACGCTTATGCTCTGATTATCCGGATGGGCGTAATGGCTGTGACACAGGTGTAAAATTAATGCAGCCATTACGTACACACCAAATAATATTGTACTTTGTTAAGTTTCTAAGTTCTAAATAAAGTTTCTAAAGTTCTAAAAACTTGCTAGATGCGCTGTGGAATGTCAGTAGATATTATTATTTTTAGATAAATAAAACTTCTTCTTCTGGAAAAGTTATTGATAAAAGAGGGGATAAATGTGAGCATATTTCTTGCATACTCGTTAGTAGATCCAACTAGACGAGTTAAACAGCAGTTATTCGATATGTATCTGCTGTTTAAACATATATAAACTGGCCAAGTTTAGGAATATGGCGTCGGCGTTTATGTATTTACTATTCATAAATCAAGCAAAAATATTGCAGACAATAAATAAACTATGGCCATGTGTGGATTCAGATAGACATTCATAATGCATTGGAAATAATTAATAAAGAGCTATCTGATCGTATATTTAATACTATAATGTCCATTCAGCCAATCTTTTTTCATACGAAAGGTAATCTATCTGTTCTATAGTCACGACCCTACCACGGTCGGTCGTAAATAGCTAAAACACTAAGATTACACTCCACAAATCACAACCGAGATTCCCCCCCGGCGGCCATCGTCGCGTGTCCTGTAGTCGCATAGTCCCTATTCGTAACGGTATGTGCCGGGCCGCTTTTCTCCCCAAACATATGTTAGGCTACCAAGCCCCCCCCCCCCCCCACGCCCTAACCGAGGTTCGAGTCCCGTTCGGGACGCCCTTTAGGCTGTTGTTAAATTTTAAGGCTGAGAGCATCTGCGCTCCACTTGCCCGGTGAAGCTGTAAAGGCCATCTGCGGCACAGCAGTACAGTTCAAAAAAAAAACAAAAGAATCTGTTCTATATTGGATCTTAATTGTAATTTAGTGTCAATCTTTTTGCATTCGAAAAGGATAAGGAAAGCAAAGAAATCAGACGGAAAAGAAAGGAAGCCTATGACCAGTATGAAGGGTTTTTGTATTTTTTTTATTTGCTGAAAATTGTTATAATGATTCACTGAATAAATATTTACTTTACTTATCAGTTTTAAACAGTGTTCAAGGAATAACCAAGCTCTTTAGGAATCATTTAACCTAGCGTTATTTATATTCGTATTATTGTCCGTTGTAAACATTGTTTTTTATAATGTGTGATGATGAGGATATTTTTAAATGTTTGCTAGCAACATTAGCCACTGGTATTACATGACAAGTGTTCCTAAATACACCAGTGATTTCAAAAACAGGAGCACGGTTCTGTTACTGACTTTTGGCGTATTTTGAGAAACCGAAGCCGAAGTGAAGTTCTATAGTATTTCATATTTTTATCTGAGTGATACTTAAAAAAGCGTCGATGGCTCAATGGTGTGGACTGTTGCCTCCCGATCGGGAGGGCGCAGGTTTAAATCCCGCCACGAACCAATGTGATTTCGAATTAGCGAAATATGTTTGTTTGTTATCCGACGCTCTTACGGTGAAGAAAAACATCATGCGGAAACCTGCACATGTCTGCGAAGAGATTCAAAGGTTGTGCGTAAAGTCGGCCAATCCACGCTGGGCCGCGTGACGACTAAGGCCTACAACTTTTACGGTGGGAACGTTTAATGAGCTGATGATACTTTTACTCAAATACATGGTCTTATTATAATGAGCGAATTGGACATAAACACAGATAATACGGACGTTACATAAATTACGTTATGTTGTAACTTTTTGAAATAAAAAACATACCAAATCGTGACCCTTGTCTTAGCCCTATATTTTAACGGACAATGATCACACAAAATAACATAGCGCCAACGGAAATTAATAATTCAGCACCTGTCCGTTAAAATAGCCAACAAAAAATCTCGCTAAAATGATCCTTATCATTTGGGAATAGGCAGTGTATTCAAAATAGATTCTATGCGTTGTTTTTTAGGCACCTCTGTACTGCGTGACTAATTATGCCAAAATTATACTCAACGTTTCCCGCCAACTCGCGATTGGGTGACGCCAAAATGGCCGACCAATCAACGCCGAGGGCGGGACGCGCCCGCGCACGTCCTAGTGCCGACATTATACTTTGGGAAATGAATTCAATGCGAATAGCGCGTGCGTTTACAATTGCGTCGGAATTGACTTTGTGAATGTATATAGACTGTTGTATGCACTTATATATCCATAGGTAAAAGCCGTTTCAGCTGAAAAAGAATAGGTATACGCCCTCTGTCTCACTAACTTTTTACCTATCATCAGCTTATAATGTCGAGGCATGAGCCCCTCCTACACAGTATGACAATCCGCATAGGATCGGCATGTTGGGTTACGGTCCTATTGCCCCATACCTAAACTACTTTTTTATGTAGTGGTGCACAACATACTTTACATAACCAGATGCAATACCATGTGGCATGTGCACACGGCATGCATGAGGGCATAGGACCAAGAAAAATCATCAGCTCTTTAACATCCCCACTAAAGGGCACAAACCTACTCGTTAAGTGTGTATAGGCCTTAGCCACGTGGGCTCAATGAGGACTTGCCGACTTCACGCACAACTTTTAAATCTCTTCGCAGGCGTGCGCTAGTTTCCTCAACAGTTTTTCCTTTACCGTAAGATAAACGTTCATATAATATCGAAAATTCGAAAACACATTGGTACGTGGCGGGATTTGAACTTCCACCCTCCATATCGGAAGGAAACATTCCTCACCAATGATTATTTAAACTTTTCTAATTACTCGTTTAAGCCTTCTTTACATTGGGGCTATATTTTAACATGAATTAAACTGTACACAAAACGTTATCCGTATACCAAGACTGCTGTAGGTTCCTAAAGGTCTGGAAAGAATTCACTTTCGATATAGAACTCAAAACAATATTTGTATGCTCTTCTATTCTTAATTATTGGTTAAGCATTAACGGTATCATGAATTTCTGCACTGCCACGTTAAACGAAACGCTGCTTTAATATCACCGTGTTAAAAACCCCACACATTCCCGCCCCTTTTCCCTCGCAATTCACAAACTAAAGCATTGAAAGTTAGACATCTCTAAAAGGGATTGTGAACTCGAAAACCGCGTAAACTCATTGAGGTACCCTCGCCGGGCCCTGTAGAACAATGGACTATTTAAATGCCTTTTGTCTTGGACTGAGAAGCTAAGCACTTTTTTCAAGCACCCAGATGGGGGCTAAACAAAGTACGCACTTCGCCTTTCTCACGGTCTACAACAATCTTCAAACGAATGTGCCGGGTATTTTTTTAAAGGAAAAACTTTAACGAATCCATTTCATCTTTAAGGTTTTTAAAACTTCTTCTCAATTGATTTGAATCAAAAAATGTGGCATACAAAGTTATGCCTAAGATATTTAACTAGCCACAGGTTAAAAACGAAGACAATGATAAATGGATTTTCTAAAAAATGATTTTTTATCTGTTCATACACAAATAAAAATTATTGCCCGGTGAAGCTGTAAAAGCCGTCTGCGGCCAAGAGCAGTAGTCAGTTCGAAGAAATAACCCTCATAGAATAGAGCAAGGAAGTGGAAACATGACAAACTTAGTAGAATAGTCTACTAAGTAGTCTTTGGTTTAGCACCTGTCATAAAGATCTTGCCATTCGTCAACACACATCAACAACGTGGAGAGTGTCGGTCGCAATCCCTCATTGTCAAGAGATGGCCTAGTCTTTTAGTGGACTATGTCTGTCAGTCCATAGGGACAAAGGCCTTCAATAACTTCTCTATCTCTCTCTTTAACCTATCATAGTACACTGCTGGATATGTGTAACCTATGGGTCTCCGCCATTTTGCGCCAGATATCCCGGTCCTTCGTTTTTCTCATCCAGCCTCTGCTAGCGACCTTTCGCAAGTCGTCGGTCCAGTCCATCGGGCTGGTGGTCGTCCTACGCGACGCTTGCCAAAATGTGGTCTCCACTCCAGAACTCGTCTGCTCCAACGGCCATCGGTTCTGCGACATACGTGACCAGCCCACAGCCACTAAAACTTGCTGATCCGGCGGGCTAATAATTTATTTTATAATAATTTTATACTTACATCGAACTCTAGTATTACCTAATGACAAGATCAAACTAATGTGATAACTGAATTATATAGGTAATAAATACGACACGATATTAGTTGTGAAACCCAATTGAATCGAAAATCGAGCTATGCAAGTCCTTATTACAATAATCACATTTCATTGTTTCGGATACAAATAAGCTTAGCATTTCGATCGAGACATACATGGTGCACAACTAGAGATTTAAATTGTATGAATATTTCGATATTGTTTGTAATACAAAGTAATCTTCAAGTTTGTACTGTTGTTTTTATATCTATATTATGTTTTGTATCTGTATGTGAATATGAAGCTATTATTCTTATACCTATGCGTTACATTAACATTTTCGAAACGAATAAAATGTTTTTTAATATAACATTTGAAGTATTCAGTGCACTAGAACCAAAAATATCTTGGAAGATCTGCCTAAAATTGGACAAAGTTTGGTAAAATTACATATAAAGCACACAATTTTGCCGATCAAGAGACTTGAAATGGAAATACAATAAATTCGCCAGATCCTCCTCCTTCCCCGTTTAACTCATCCAGCCTACACAAGTGGACTTCTCCAAGTCAGCCTTGTATCAGGTTGAACACGTCCCATAAATATATTATATTTGATATCTATCTTTACATCATCATTCGCTACATCACAGTTCGACCAACAATGTACCAGTGTGTCTCCCAAATCTACCATGCGTGAAATGTTTTGTGGCTATTCAAATCAGTGCACCGCACAAGAACGAATTGAGATATTATGCAAATGCATGATTGTATGCAGATTGCCAATAATAAGACCGTTGCGCCTGGTATCAGAGTCATTCAATTCGCTTACCATAATTAGAATGAGACAATAGAGTTTAATAAAGACGTTTGCCCATAAATAGAAGTTCAGATCGGGAGATAGCATTAGAGGTTTCGCGGGCAAGCGGTTGTGCAATGTTATGCATGGGTGAGAAGCTTTTTTGGTGCTGTTTTATTATGCAATTCTCTTGTTATTTGAGAATTGCATTGTTATGTGTTTGAATAATATTAACAATTACAGTGCATAAAGATATGATCACATAAATTGCGTTTCCAGAAGTTCCATGAATATATACGAACCCAAATTCATTAGCGGAAGCTCTTGTGTAGGTAAATTTCATAAACTTTTAATTGTGTGATATTATGATAAAATAGACACTTTAAAATTAAGGTCTTTGTTACTGTGTAGGTATTCTTATAAACCGAATACCACACAACAATTCCAAATCTGGCTTCTTTGTTTCATTGAAAATTTCCAACTGACTTAAACTGAACTGTTTAAAGATAGGAGGCAAATACGAGAACTATCGCGTGTGGAAGAAAATAACATTCAAAGGCATCGAAAGGTGGCCGAGCGAGTTTGTATCTGAAACTCTAACATGCCAATTTCGCTGAGAAAACTTTGCAGACTTGATAAGACTGCAGCCTGCAAATTCGGTTTTGAATATCAACATTGTTGCTCAATTTTGAAGACGCCGATTCGAATGTGGAATCATTTCGTTTTCTACATTTAAATGGATGTGCAAATCGGATTTTCAGTTACGAGCCAGACAGCTTATAGCACGTGAGCAGGGATTAAAAACCTTTGCCTGCAAAGTGAAAATTGAAGAATTTTCACCATCTTACACTTATAAAAACTATGATTTCGACAATGTCTCATTATATTTTGAGACAACGGTTTGTCCTCCGGGATAGCAACCTCATGTACATATCTTAAATCATACTGAAATTAAAACACAGAAAATCTATAACTTACTAAAATCCACTAGATCTGTGCAAATCAATGATTAGTGAATTGTTTTTCGAACACAAAAGTAGCTTTGTGTAGTTTAGCCAGTGTTGAAAAGAACAATTACCTGTTGAAAAAAGAAAAGCAGAATATAGTTTTTGAGGTACGGTCGACTTGCGTTCTATCCATATTGCTAGTATCTAACATCTGCGTATAAATTACGTCACATCTTATATGTAGATCAGTATCACAAACTAAGTCTAAACTCTTGCTTTATAGAAACCAATCGTCTCCCGGCCAACAGGCTGTCAACATCACGAAAGTAATTTAATCCCCTTTCGTGCAGTTGGGTGCGGAACTCGACCTGTCAGTTAGGCGCCTCTCCCGATTTCGGGATTGACACCTTGGGTTCTCCTATTACGTACTTCATGGCAACTGGTCGATGTGATGTTTGAAAAACCACGACGCCGAAGATTTTTTAATTAAATAGGTCAGCGACAAAGCAACCGCCAGATGGCAGCTTAGGCAATAAGTGACTGACGCTTATTACAATAGTGATTTAGAAGTAGAATATATGTATTTTTTATACAGATTATAGTCACGACATTGATTTAACTGCCCGACTTATTTTTAAAACATTTCTATAAATTTAGTGAGTTTGCTATTTATAAACTCAATCATTGAATTCATGTGAAAAAGAATGTGTTACGATTTAGTTCTTAAATACTTTTTCATTTTCAAAAATAATAATACCTACCATAAAAAACACATGGTACAGGTTGCTTAGCTCCATCTTTTTTATTATAAATATAATATAACTTCGCCTTTTACGGTACAAATATAGCGTAAGATCATTATAGTAACACTATACAGGTTTCAACACAAGCTTTATAACAACTTATTCCTTAGTGGTTTACACATTTCTAATTCATACAAACCACTTTTTCATCAACAAAACATACTGCCTCTTTATTTCATGGCCACTAAAACTTTACATAAAATCCCGTCAAAAAAATAGGCGGGTACTGAGCAATGTCTATTGCTTTCAAGCCAGTGATGCGTGAAAGAACACTGGACCAGTCATGTGCTTGTACTGTCTAATTAGACCACCGCCATAGCGGGAAGTGCATACGAAAGTTCCTATCTGTTACGCGGTTTGAACAATGAAACGAGCAACGAAGAAAGGAGAGCTGGTGAAAATGTTTACATTGATGTTAGGGGTTGTCCATTAATCACGTGAGGCTCGAAAGGGGGGGAGGGTTTTTATAAAAATCACGAAAATAACACAAGGGGGAGGGGGGGGGTGTAGTGAGATATCACGTGTATTTACCTAGTGTAGACATTTTTATCATGGTCCTTAATTTCAGAATAAAATAAAATTATAGTTTATACCTGTATTTAAAGGTAATATTTTGAAAGTCTTAAAATTCTTTGTAGGTATTAAAGATATACTTACGTGATGTTGAGAAGGGAGGGGGGGGGGGAGACTTAAACCTCACTACGTATCACAAAGGGGGAGGGGGGGCCTTATAAAAAGCAAAAAAAGATCACGTGATTAATGGACGGCCCCTTATTTATTATTTTACGCATTTTGATGAATGATAGTTTTAAACTATTTTTGTCTCATTTATTACTCATTATATTATTGGACTATTTATTTTTATAAAAGTGGAAATATAAATATATTTTTTTGTGGGGATCCTCTAGGAAATCCGACGTCGTTGTCGGTATAATCTTATAAAATGATAATAATGTAGCAATTATTTGTTAAAAGTGTTGAATACTCGTATTTTCAGTATCCATTTAAACATTCAGAGCACAACGAAAGTGTATCTATGGTTAAAATATATTTAAATTTAATTCCACACGCATCGTGCATCTTTAACACGAAAATTAATTTAGGCCCTATCGTATTAATGAGTAACATAGAAAAAGCACCAAAAAAAAGTGTGACAGCCGACACTTTTTACCACCAAACACATCACCTCATTATAACACGTAACCCGTCCACGAGTGTTCCAACAAACGCCAATCAATCTCAAGGCACGTCCCTACCTATTAGTGACAGGCCAGTAATTATCGAGAAACCTGACGCCGTTTTCTTATTGTGGTTATCGACAAAACGCCTTGTCGACATCGATGCTGTATCGAATGGTGTGGTCAGTCGTTTTGCGATGTACCAAAATATTGATGTGACAACGTTTACTGTTAGATCGTCGTTTGTTATTAGTTCTGATTTGTTGAACTTGATAATTTGTTATTTACTCTATGTTTTTTGTACTGTTATTAGAGATTATATGTGAATGGATGTGTAGAGCCAATTGCAATATAGTTTTCCTAAGTATAAATCCCCCTTGAAAACACGAAGCGTTTAAACGTTAATTTGACAAATTATCATTACAAAACATAATCCAAAATTTATTATTAAAAATAAATAATCAACAAACTGTATATTTTGAATTCCACCAAAATCTAAAAAAGCGATAGTAAATCACTTAAGATTTAATGAATAAAAATCCGGTATTATAAAAGCAAAAAATAATAATAGTTTAAAAAATACTTGCTTACAACTTCATCAGGATTATCTCCAAGCTTAACGTAGAATTATTTGAAACTTATACAGAATATGAAAATAATTTTAAATTGAGTTTGCATGTCAGGTATTAACGGCTTGAATTTACTTTTTAATTTTAACTAAGTACCTAACTTAAAATCTTCAACTTGAGACCAACTTTCGTGAGTTAGAATCTAATTACTTTTCCATGTCTGGCAAAGTACATATTTCAGATTCTATTTTTAATTACATAAAGTACTTTTCAGTTCGTTGATGTGTGACTAATCATCATCATCATCAGCTCATTAAACGTCCCCACCGAGGGGCACGAGCCTACCCGTATAGGGTGATTAGGCCTTAGTCGTCCACGCGGGCCCAGTGTGGATTGGACGACTTCACACACAACCTTTGAATTTCTTTGCAGGCCGTAAGAGCGTCGGATACGTACATATATTTTCGAAAATACATTGGTACGTGTCGGGATTTGAACTTCAGCCCTCCGGTAGGAAGGCGACAGTCTACACCATTGAGCCACCGACGCTCGTGTGACTAATACATATAATTAACTCGATTGCAACAACTCGGCAATCACATCTATAGATCCCTCGGTATCGGTACAATCGAATCAATGCGAGTTATTACTTACCAAGAAAGTTTACTGGCAAGCGTCCGCCAGTATTAACTTGATTTATTCGATTATCCATATCGACAAGAGACAGAAAGTTTTATTTTACTCGCGCTAATAACAGAAAGGCGTATGTATGGAAGAGTGTTCAAAGAATTTTGACAGTAAAAACATAAGCGGCTAAAGTTATATTGGAATAAAGAACTCTTACGAGATAATAAATAAAGTGTTATCTTTAAAAAATGAGATAGAAGATAAGGAACATGGAATATTCAGTACGATTAAGTGTAGTTGGTTGGTTTTGTCTCCTCATATTGTATGGAAGGTCAGAGTCTAATGTGCTTTGTACTATTCTTTTTCAAAACAGGTTTTTCCTGGAACAAACACATTAATCAGGTTATACTTAGTCATTATTTGTTTGCAACGTATAACTTCTCAACAAAACTGCTTATTCTTGATTTGTGAAACGGTAGTACGAGTTAATTATTTTGCTTTTCTTTATATCGGAGAAATCACATGCTTTTAGTTCATATTGCTCTACGACACTCGTTTGCTTCCATGACCTAAATCTCATGTTTATCAAAAAAGTTGACAAAAATATGTTAAGTTACACTCAAAATTAATCCCCGTTAAGTCCAGACCTAAAATCATAAATAGACACGAGTATCATGATATCAGGAGAAACAGTAGATTAAGGTTCCCATGTAAACGACCTTAACTCGTTCTTCTTCGAGTGGAATAAACACAATTATAAATAAATAAATATCCACTGACATTCACACAGCGCCATCTAGCCCCAAGTTAAGCGCTAAGCCTGTAGTATGGGTACTAAACTACGGATAAACATACTTATATATTTTATTTTCATAATACATACATTTTATACATTGAAACACCGAGACCAATATAAACAGACATGATCATGCACACAAATGTTTGTACTGCCCGGGGATCGAACCCGGAACCCATGATGTAGTCGCCAACGTTTCAACCATTACACCAAATGGGTAATCAATATGTTATGAAAACAATAATAAAATGGCATCATCAAATGATAACAATGGCAAACATTATTATTAGGATTAAATATATTTATATATTTCTGATCCAAAGATCCACTGCCAAAAAAGTTCGTCAAAGTTATCGACATGAAACTTGCAAAGCAAGCTCACCTCATTAGTCCAATGATCAGACTCCCAAAACGCCACCTGTGCTCGGCATCCGGAGACCGTGGGTGGGCGACTCAGGTTCTGTTAAGCAAGATTTGAATGATTGCTTTGTTTTTTAGGAAACATTTTTAATTACATATTTGATATCGTGAGGATTTTTATTGAATATTCGCGTGTATATACAAGATTTATACGACAGTGATTTAATAAATTAAATGATTTAAGATACCAGAATTTTTAAAAGTAACTAAGTATTCAAACTTTGATTGAATTATGAAATTAGGAAACGGCCCCTTATATTAACTGCAACGCTTTTCCAATACCCTGTTATAGAAAGTTGGTTATTTGTGAAATGCAAATAATTTTCCTTATCAATAAATATTAACTAAGGCATATTGTCATGAATTTTAATTTGTTCTTTTATTTAGCTCTATTCTCTTAAATATACCTCACGTGGAGTAAATATCAAGTTATTATAAAATAATCTAACAATTTAACACTCAAACCAACATCTGTTAATCCAAACCACGTCTATATTATTATCATGTCAATATTAAATAGAGCCATCACATGTTTTACTACCTGATTTTTTATTGTTGGTTCACCATCTGTTCTAAGGGACGCGTATGAAATTGGCGTATCTAATCGGTTTATAATGATGCCATCTTACCAATAATTGAAAGGGATCTCGGCTCCACGGATCTATGGTTTTTGTCTGACAGTTTTGTATGGATATGACAATATATCTCTTGATTTCTTTTTTAATTTTATTTTTCTTAGGTTAATTTGTTATTTAATGTTGAAATGATTTTGTGTAATATTATAATTGTCTACGCTATCGCATTGGGGAAACCTGTAATGTTAGTCGTAAGATTACATGTAAATAAATAATAATTTTACTAAGTAAAAAAATTTGGTTTAAATATTTGTGAAAAAGTCAGAAATCTAGCAAACAGTTTATCTTAAAGTTGTGACTTTTAAATATCACACCTCATTGATCTGGAATAGAGGTTACGGTGCATTTGCTAACTTGTGACATAAAGTAATTAGGTCGCATTTTAATAATTTTACTGTTTATGTCTACTAATCTAACAGTTACACTAAAAGTATTGTACATAGCATATTTAAACAACGCTTTACTCGTATTATAACATTATCTCCCTTGAGTAAAAAGTGTTTGATAAATAATCTCAAAATACAAAATAATTTTTAAAATTAAGAAACGGAATTCCTTGTTTTAATGTTGTTAAACTAAAAATAAATGAAAAAATATTAAAACGCATCATCAGAAAGAATTTAACAGATATAGATTTTGTTATCTGAATATTGTAAATGGATTTTTTCGATGTAACGAAAAAAATATACTCAGTCTTATCCATACTTTTCCCGACAGTTATTAAAAAGCACTCATATTAAGTAATGGAATCATTTCATCCTACAAGGATGTTATTGTACAATAGCAGACAAGAATTTGAGATATCCTACTTCAAATTCATCGAAGCATATTTCTTTTGATCAATTTATCAATACTCTCTATTTTCAATTTATTCCCGATTGTGGTTACAAATTCTGTACAGATAATAATATTAATGGTTACCTTAATGGTATTCTAAACATTTTTAGTGAAGAAATAAATATGATAACAGAAATAGGTGACCGATTACAGATTATAAAGTATTTGTTAGTTCACATTACTTATTTTTATAATAGGCATACTATTGTTCCAATTTGTCTGAAAATCAAATAGTTTGACGCAATGTTGGTCAAATCAATGTTGTTTATTTTACTTTCTTATATTTTATAAATCGGCGTCAGTTAAAACAATGATATTAACTTTATTTAGACTTGATATCTAGTCAGCGTATATTTAGGAACGAAACTAGCTAAACTGACTTGGGTTAACTTATCGTTCTAAACGACATTGTCCGAACTCAGACGACCGCCATAATTTCAACGTCTGCCAGGAGACTTAGGTTTAAATGTATTATAGCACAATATTGTACTCGTGGAATTCTTTATAAAGCTATCAATAAATGTACATGTAAAGATAGAAAATAAAATACTTTCATCAAAAGAAAAATGAATCCCTTGTGGAGGAAAGCTTAAAAGGTGTTGAAATCATGAACAGAGTTACAGCTCTCCATAATGTTCAAGTTAACTATTAGGTACTACTAACACAATTATGTCAGATTTATACTTAATTGATACCAAATTGAGCTGCAGTTCTGAAAACGATGATACCACTAAATTTTGTATTTTTTTTTTTTAAATAACTTTCTATCTTTCAAATTCTAAATAAGCTTTGTTCTTTTTAGACACAAACGAAAAGTTACAAACCTCCTGCCCTCGAAGTCTTCAGCGCCTAACCAGAGCACTGGTTCCCAGAGACGAGCACCACCACCTGCTCCTCTATATGAGGACCTTCAAGATATGCCAAGGAGACCCCCACTGCCTCATAGGCCGAACCTAGAACCGCAGTTAGAAGTAAGTATTTTAAATGATTTTGTGAAAAAAGGATCCTATACACTTTATAATATGAAAAAAGCACTGAAGCGTCAGTTTTCAACAAGTTTTTTCCAAAAAATTTAAGTGCTACTTAACAATTATCCATTAGAAAGAGCTATTTCTATAAATACAATACATATTTTTAAGCCTACTTTTGAATTACTCCAAATTCTCAAAACCTACTAAACGTTATGGAATTGTTATAAAATTCCATTACGAACTTAATTTCAAAGCCGCCGGATAGCTTTAAAACAATTAAAGATATTCCAAAAGTTTCATGATTGGACCCCTTGAACAATTTTGACTGTTTAATCAGCGTAATTGCGTTTAGATCTTGCTTTAAAATAGTAATTGAATATCGGGTTCACTTTTGGCGAGGTTAACTTTTATAATCAATGACCGCTTTAAGTAGTTTCCGGACCCTTTCAACTGTAATTATAAAATTTGTTAATATACAAATGATCACTCATCGATTTTAATAAGTACGAAATTGAAGAATGTTTTTATGATATAAAAGTAGCTAGATAATACGTTATAATATCATGTTAAAATATCGACAAGAATCAATAACTACATTTTATTCTATTTATATAATTGCAGATTAATAATGTAAATGTCATCATCCCAGCGGGTGCCTTAAGAGGCGGATCAGAGATCACTGTACCTATCTAACGTTTTAGCATACAATACGCCAAATAAGAATGAAGAATATAGCAAAATCTTTCACAATCCATGAATTTTTAAGCCCAGAGGTGGAATGGACTTGGGCATGGACTGTGCAGGTTTTAAAGATGCTAGTTACAATGAATTCTATTACAAATACTCGTAGTGTTAAAAGGCTTTCCTATACTTTACTTATACTAATATTGCGTCATACTGTTTACAGATGGTAGAATCAAAGAGACCCAATTGCCCTGGAAGAGTTTTCGTGTGTGGCTCCGGAGGCACCTGGAGAGGAGGCAACACATGTGGAGGTGATACATGCGGGGCACCATTATATGAAGAACTGCCTCACAGATCAGATGACTCTTTACACAGCGATGACCATTTCGCCGAAGACGAGCTCAGTCTTGTAGGCGAAGCTGCTCCCTGTCGGACTTGCTCCCGACCTCCAGCCCCGCAGTCTCTACCACACAGGCCAAGACAGCAACGCATGGACAGACGACCAAAGTCGTTGGACAGGCGGCGAGCACAACACAGAATGCCCAGACATATCCACCCACCTGACCCCTCTGAGTTTCACGAAGGGGTGCTATTAGATGCACTGCTGAGACTGTATCCTCAGGTAGGAACGGTAGGGGCGAGACCTCAAGGGCCTGTTCCTGTTGGAGCGGGTGGTGCGTGGCCTGGAGGCGAACTTCCAGGTATAGCCTGCTGGAGAGGGCCAAGAGCGTCTCCTAAACCTCCTAGTGGAGATTCCTCGTTTGGATCCGACTCTGGATACAGCAATAATACGTGCGGGACCTGTGGAACGAGGGCATCGTCTAGACATAGGTTATCGGCAGAAATTCCAATGTCATGAATGTGCGTGTAAATCAGACTGTGAATAGTGGAATGGGCATGTGCCATAACAGTTCCATTGTTTTAAGTGATCATGAACAATACGAAAAGCAGGAATTATGGCAATCATTGCATTTAGTAGTTTACTTTCACTCGGCCTACTATCTTTTCGTTCAGTACGGCCTCGACTTCATTGCCTTGTATTTATATTAAGCGAATTGTTAAAATTCACTGTCCTTTCAATACTTCAAAGACCTCTAGGGACTACTTCTCTACATTTCTGTACAAAATTGAATTTATTAAAGTAGAAAGGTTGTCCCTATTTAGATTTAGCCTCTTAATTTGGGAGACTTGTAATGATCATTATTAGCAGTTAATTAATGGTTTTGTACAAAATTCATTGTGACCATATTTTTAGGTAGTGATATAGCAGTTTCGTCCTAGTAAGTTATTTCCAAGCTAGTCCTAAAATTATCACAATTCATTACGAATTACTGAGAACACTGAAAGAAGATGTAAATCAATTTTCGAATTATGTAGATATTGTAAAATATGTAGGTAAAAAAATTACATAAGTAATTAGTAAGTTGAATTTTATAATCATATCATATAAAAGTTATTCACAATGCATTAAAACACACATGTCTGTATTATTTCAAACAAAATGTATTTAATATCTTGTTTATTTTCATCACTGGTGCTAAACTTTCTAATGTATTTATAACACTCTTAAATTTTGCTTTTTATCAAAAGCCATTGCGTAATTTGTTTTTGATTAGATAAACTTAACTGTCACATTTATTTAAATTGAGATCAGAATGAGATGATTATATTTTATTATTGATATGTCAATTGGTCTTTACTAAATTATTTTTTAAGTTTGTAAATGAAGTACATATTTGGTTGTATCTAAAAGTATTGTTTTTGTTTTGTTTTGTATGTATAATTTAAGTGATATTTATTTTTTTACCATTTGTTTTATTGTATAGAGTAAAAGGTTGCATCACTTATGTAATACAAATCGTGGGCAGGTATGTCCAGTTTATAAATATGAAAAGCACAATAAAATGAAAAATAAAATACATTTTTATGAATTTTGTGTTTATTTTCAAAAACTCTTATGAAAGGCATAACTTTCATAACAAAAAGAAGGCAAAATCCACCAAATGGATATATGTTTCCAGTACTCAACGTTATTATGACGATCTACGAGAATATAATATCACTGTTCGAAAATAATAAAGTCATAAAAAGTATCAGTATGTTTAAGGGCATAATTAAATTAATATCATCATCATCAGCTCATTAAACGTCCCCACCGAGGGGCACGAGCCTACCCGTGTAGGGTGATTAGGCCTTCGTCGTCCACGCAGGCCCAGTGCGGATTGGACGTAACCTAATCATCATCAGCTCATTAAACGTCCCCACCGAGGGGCACGAGCCTACCCGTGTAGGGTGATTAGGCCTTCGTCGTCCACGCGGGCCCAGTGCGGATTGGACGACTTCACACACAACCTTCGAATCTCTTCGCAGGCGTGCATGAAGGTTTCCTCACGATGTTTTCCTTCACCGTAAGAGTAAATTAATATATCTTAGCCAAAATAAGGTACTAGTCAAACTTAATTGTACGAAAATTTGCTTGCTTCAAAATGCACGTTAGGCCATCAGTCTATCATCAGGCTACAATATTAGTAGGGTAGTAGTCGTTAACATATTACAAATATTAATATGAAATTCAAACTGCACATATTCAGTATACTTTAAGCAGTAGATTTTTATCCCTTATTAAAAAAATGCACACCGAGCTACCTGCTCGGTGTGCATTATCCTAAAATGTGAATGTCCTTCCAAATCCCTTTTTGCCTCACTAGTAATTGGCAGAATTCTATGTAAAATGCAGGAAGATTAAATAGACATTGTTTGGCTCGACATCTGAAAATAACTTCTATACAATAATAATAATATTATCGATGTGTTAAATTATACAAAAACTATTTAATAAGAAACCCTGTTAACTAAACTTGTGGAAAGACCAACTTAGACAGTCCCGCCAAAGGCTTCAAGTACGAAACCTTAATATGACAGGCCCTTTCAAAACCTAACACTTCCCAAACAATCCAATTAGGATAAAATCTAAAGCGAAAACCTTCACGGACCGGAACAACGGGAACAATCAAAATGCAAATAGTAGTCCAAGTTCTTGCGAGTTACTCCTTTCGCTTCTACCCTGAGATTTAGTCCTTGGAGGTAACTCCTTATTATTCATCCCATAAAGATGCTGATTATTAGGTGCTTAATTAGGTAGTTTAAGTAGATTAGTGTCAAATGAGCCTATCTACATTCAGATGAAGAAACCCGAACTGTCAGTATTCGGAATTTCAGCCAAGTACTTACTGGCCAACTTTTTCGTACGGGTACTTGGCCTATGGCGTAACTATATTGTTTGTAGGTATGTGTGAAAGCCAATTTTTTTCGCAGTTGCAAGTTATCGTTGAAAAAGTTTTAAGGATGTTTTTGTATAGGTAAAAAAATAAGTGGCAAACAATCATACAGCTCTCCAGGGGTTACCGCAACCTTTTAAACAGTATTGTTATAATGATGCGTTAGCATTTTTGTACCGATAAAGACGAAGAAATATTATTGTAACACTGTTTTAAGAGATGACGGTAACCCCCCTGGTGTAATATATCGGCGCCCATAAGCATTTGCAAATCTTAAGGTCACAGAATTGCAGGTTCTTTGCTACAAAACATAAATTATTTCAAATCATTGCTTTAATAGAATCCATACTTTATATCCGTGTTAAATATAAAATCGAAATGGCGGAAAACAGCCAACCCGCTTTGTCTCCTGTATTGTAACAATTTTAAAACATTTTCAACGATAAATCTTGCATATATATATTTGTGTAAATTATTAAAACAAACCATTAGTTTATATTATGTAACTAAGTTTGAAGTGAACCGTTTTACAACGAATAAACCACACAATATCTAAAAGTTTGAAACCAAGAACCAGCGTAATGTTTATTTGTATTTATAAGTCCCGTGGTGTAAACCGACAAGTATTCTTCTCTTCCGTTGCAGAAATCTCAGCTATCGCTTAAGATACCATCTTACTTATATTAGCAACATAGACTTACATACTATTGCTAGATACGCATGGTAGCTATATCATTAACGCATGGAAAATCGGTAGTTTATATTTATTTGAAGTTTTGTATTGTATGATTGACACATTTAACAATTTGCATTATGGCTATTATACAGTCCTCTTCGGAAGTAGACTATTTATAAAAAGTGAAAAATAATATATATATCTCCGTTCATAGTAGAAATTGACTGTATAGCATACAGTGAATTAAAAATTAGGATCTGTAACCTTTAAGCCCTAATTAAGAAGTTTACAATTAACTGTATCCCTCTTTAATAATTAACTGGCGTGTGTGATAATATTTTACACTTACCATTAGCTACACTATCTAGCTGGACACTAACATAAAATAATCATTGCTCTGTAATTGTTATTCGTAACATCTTTCCAATCTTTAAACCGATAAGCCATCCATTTAACAACAGCCATCGCGAAGTTTTGCAAATACCTGCTATCACATCCAGTAAGCTCGATAGCTGTGTACCCAGCAAATATTAATAATCCGCCCAAGGCGCTGTTGATTTATGTGCTTAGACGAGCGTTCGCGAATGAATATATTTTAACAACACGCACACAAGCGCAAGCCGGTGTCACGTCAGCAGCAATATTGTCCCCTGACTAAACGAGGCGGTTATTTATTGACAATAAGAACATTAGGAGAAAATCTCAACTGTATATGTTTTAAATCTATTATGGTATATCGGCCTTTGTTTTCAAATGGTTGCATGATCAAATGAACGAAATCAATATTTCATTAACCTTAGAATTCTTTCCTTGGAATTCTCAGACCTTTTTTGAACGATTGCGCATATAAAGACTTCATTGCACCTTAAGGAATAAGTTCAGATTAAGGTTATCCAAGATTATTTAGGTAAGAGATTTATGGTACCCGACAAAACCTTAACCGTCTCTTAAAAGAGTATTACAATAATATTATTTTGCCATTTTGTTACCAAAATGCTTCCGTATCATTTTACTCGTAGTAATACTGTTTTAAGAGATGGTGGTAACAAGGGGCTTGTACTACAATCCTGCTGGATTCAACAGGTAAATCTTTCTTTGGACGTAATGACTATAGTTGCAAAAGAATTACACGAAAACTCAGACGATGTGCCTGACATCTATAACATGTCACTTATTAGTTTTAAATTAAAAATTCAAGAGTTTTTACGATGAACCATTGCCATTAACATTGTTTAATATTTTGGTTTCACTCTGTTTTTATAAAATTTCGTCACATACTTAAGTTCGTTTTCACGTAGGCTTGAGGAGTGTGAGACTGATGTAATGACCACTGATTATATTCAATTAGTTGTTTGAACTTCTTTTTATTCGAGAAAGTTTTTTTTGTCGAGGTAATTAAAAGATTCTTATGTATAATAAATTTTATTTGCTACTTTAGTATCCTGGTGAGGAAAACATTGTTACTGTAGGTACATTAACATAGGCTGACTGTTTAATCCATTGAATGCTGGGAATCGAGACACAATAGAAAATTATTGTCTGGCGTCTTTGGCGGTGAAAGGGTTTAGAACATTATTACAAAAATGATTCCACATTTTGCTGCAATTCCATAAATGTATCAATTGGTTATAAAATTGGTCTTCCGTTATCAAAGTTAATTCTCGAATCTAAAGAACAAGACACACTAGGTCCTTTTGTATGCCTCTAAACTTTACCACTAGACCCGAATAAAATAATATTTTTTCCGCCATAGCACCCGTGCATTTCATTTATCGGGCAACGAAATGGTATCTGCATTGAAATTACTACCCTATCGTGACTTCACATCTTTGAGATTTACTAAGAAAAACTTCAAATGCCTCTATTTCAGAGGCACAGTGTACTCCAAATGATATGGACATTGAAATTGCTCGAATATCGTGACTTAACATATTTTCCGTTCTAGTAAGCAAAACTACACTTTGCCTCCATTTCAGTATATTTTCGACAGTTACCATGAATGTAAAAATATACAGTCTACTACTACTATCCCAAGGTACAGCCAGAAAACCGAGGTTCTATTGAAACACTGTTGGCGAAATGGCGGAATCTCCTAACGAAAGTCTTCAGTGGATATTTAATCTTCAGGATTGTCATTTCAATGACAAGAGGTCGACATAGTCAAGTAGAATTTGCACCGTGCGTAGTAACACGTAGTAGTATAAGAGAACTAAAGTTACCGACATAGCCCGCCGGATCAGCAAGTTGAAGTGGCAGTGGGCTGGTCACGTATGTCGCAGAACCGATGGCCGTTGGAGCAGACGAGTTCTGGAGTGGAGACCGCGTCTTGGTAAACGTAGCGTAGGACCCTCCGGCCCGATGGACCGACGACTTGCGAAAGGTCGCTGGTGGAAGCTAGATGAGAAAGGCGGAGGACTGGGATGTCTGGCGCAAAATGGGGGAGACCTACGTCCAGCAGTGGACTGCGATAGGTTGAATAGTAGTAACAAAATTTCTGGGGACCTGTTTAAAAGAAACAAGGTAACTATGCACTAAACGAATAGAATACATCCCTCAACGACAAATATTTCGAAACATAACATCTTGACAATATTAATGTTCTCACTAATTCAACGAGATAATATTAACAGTGTTACCGAATTAGCGTCGCGTCTTCTTGCTTTTAATGTAACATGTACGGTGGAAGACATCTTAATTATATTCCTCTTGATGCTATAGATGGCGCGTGTACGTAGGTTTTATGTTAATAGGTTGAGACAACAGCTGGAGGAATTGGAAAACAGTATACGGAGTTTTGGAAACTGGCTTTGTAATGTAACTTTAGGGAGCTGGTGTATATATCAGTGATTTTTAACATATTCTGTTATTTAGATATTTCTGAGAATAGGAATGGTGACTGATAAATCAATTGCGAGCAATTTTTAACAAATTTCAATTTTAAAAACGTTGCCTGTAGTTTCAATATTATTTCATATACTTTTTGTGAAATACATCACTACGACTTTTCGGTTTTAGATTTATCAACTGAAGCACTTTATTACCCTAAAAAATAAATCTTCCAACATTTGAACAGTATTATTGATATATTGAAATGTTAAGCAATTCACAATGAGCGTATTTGTAATAAGTATGGTAATGAATTATTTTCGTTCTATGATCTAGGGCCACATACCGAGTACTTAATGTGCAAAACTGTCAATGCAAACAGTGACCAATGAAATAGGCGAATAGATACCCATTCTCACTTAAATGATGTTACTTTTGTGGCTTTTTTATAGAGGAGCAATATCTAGACCGGCATTACAGGTCAAGGAACAAATTCTCTACCTTTAAGGGAGATATTCCAGTGCTGAATTGCATGGTTGATCTGATGAAAATTTTGACGAGGCGAATACGTGAGATTTCATAATGACAAAGCTGCACTTTGTATTATAGGAGGTCCCCTAGACTGCAGTCTGATGGGTGCTCGAACAGGATAAATAGATACCAAGTTAAAGCAAATTCTACGTATCTATAACATTGCGCTACACGTTAAACAGATGATTTGTATTGATATTATAGATTATTGAGTAATAAACGATATTTATTATTATTATTATTTCATAATGCATACTTTTACATATTTCCTACTCGCATATGAGTACCTGAAAGTAGCTTGTTAAGTTACTATTGATCTCCCTAATTCATTATATCGTCGGCTACTACGGTTTGATCCCCGCACAGTGCAAACACTTGTGTGTATGAACATGTCTGTATAGGTCTGGGTGTTTTCTAGGTATAATATATGCATTTACATAAAAATGTGTAACCAATTGTTTAGTACCCCTTACATAATCTTCGCGCTTAAATTGAGTGCATTTTCTATAATTTTTTTATGAGAAGGCTCCTTTCATTAAAAAATAATTACTTCTTTATAATTTTATTAATCGATAAATGCTAATATAATGTAAATGACTAGTAACTAAAGTGCATTAGTAAAACTGCCTGAAAATTAAACTGATACGATTTTTTATAGCGCAGTATTTTTATACAGTTTTAAAATTAAACAGATCAAATTTACTTGCAAATGTAAGTGCGATTTCGCCTGGGGCAGCAATTATCTTAATACAGTCAGCGTTATTATTAAACTAATTGAAGCCAATGGCTTTGAGCGCATTTAGCGTATAATTTAAAACATTATACTAAGCAGCTATAACAAAAAGTATTCCCACCATTTATTTATTTTGCTATGTTTTTATAATATTGACTTTTAACTGTAGGTATTCAATGCTGTAAAAAGTTATGGATTCGTGATATGTTCACAAAACAATCGAAAAATTGTTCCGAATGCAGTGACAGCTCACAAACACATATTTCGAATGAGCGTACATTTGTCTAAACAAAAAAGTACAACTTGTACTCTCTTTGGCGGTTCGTTTTTTGAGGCACGGATGACGTATCTACCTTTATATATACAGAATATCATTGTAGGTATTGTATAGAAATAATTATGTGCCTTGAATACACTTGACTATTGGAGTTGCTTTAACTAGTAACTAATGACGACCCATTTGGTGTTATAGTTGATACGTCGGCTCTTACACCAAGGGTTCCGGGTTTAATCCCTGGGCAGTACAAACATTTGTGTGCATGAACATATCTGTTTGTATTGGTCTGGGTGCTTTTTATGTTAAATATGTTTGTATTAAAGAAATGTCTATTAGTATGTTTATCCGTTGTTTAGTATCCATATTACAGGGTAAATGCTTAGTTTGGGACTAGATGGCGCTGTGTATGTCAGTATACATATATAAATAACTTTGGGTTTATGGCTGCTTTATTTAGCGCTATATATAAACCTTGTCTCCAGTATTCTTCATCCGAGCACCACCAGCGAATCTACCATTGGAAAAACGACCCAATGCATGTACTTAGGACATGAATAGATGAAGGTAATGATATAAAGTCATCATCATCATCAGCTCATTAAACGTCCCCACCGAGGGGCACGAGCCTACCCGTGTAGGGTGATTAGGCCTTCGTCGTCCACGCGGGCCCAGTGCGGATTGGACGACTTCACACACAACCTTCGAATCTCTTCGCAGGCGTGCATGAAGGTTTCCTCACGATGTTTTCCTTCACCGTAAGAGCGTCGGATAACGTACATATATTTTTCGAAAATTCGAAAATACATTGGTACGTGTCGGGATTTGAACCTCAGCCCTCCCGGTAGGAAGGCGACAGTCCGCACCACTGAGCCACCGACGCTCATTGATATGATATAAAGTCATAGCAACCATTAATTTTACCGTCTGTCCCACTGTTCAGCCCAAGATCTTTTTTGCTGCTATATCATTGACATTCAGCAGACTTTACTACTGCTAAAGTGGGAGATATTGTTTTTTTATGTTATTAGTGTATATGACGGTCAGGACACTCACCTGATAGCAAGTGATATGCCTAACCATGACAGAGCGGCATTGCAGAGACCAACATATTATAGACAGTTATTATCCTACATCAATGCCGCACTGCGCCCGACACCCGAATCGACAGATGTTAGGTCTCTTATACCCGGAAATTTCGCTAGCTAAAGTGCCCACATCTTGAAACACAAAAGTGCATAACACTCCTGTTTCACGGGACGATACCTGGCAATGCGGTGGTACCTACCTAGACGATTTAGTATCGCGTCTACTACCTAGTAAGACTTGACATAAAAATGGTCATTGGTAATAGAGTTGCTAACGCTTGCTCTGTCTCCTTATTTTATGATGACTTCATCACGCTTGCCAACAAAATTGCCACGGGCAAAGACTGTACATAGTAATTTATCAACGGTGTAAGTAACTCAAAGGATGGCTGGGATAACAAGCTCACGCTTATCACCGCTTCGTAAAGATCAAAGTGGCTTAACAAAATATCGATGTCGCTCGTTCTGTTCGAAGATAGTATTTAAGGAAATTGGCCGTGTAAAGGTCAGCGCATACATGATAGTGTCAGCCTATTATAAAATTGTGATGTGACACATCGTTGTAAGTTTTGCTAATGTCAGATATACGAAATATGGCAAAATCAATGTGTTACTCATTTTTCTGATGTCTATATACATAGTTGCTCTCAAAATAAGAAACAAGAGAATACGCATTATTGAATTTAAACCAAAACTAGAAACAATGACACGGAAGCATCATATTTATGTATCTATTTAAGTACTTGTACTAAAAGTCGTGAGGCAAAAAGCGTTTTTATTTTGAAACAAGCCATTGCATATTTGCCTTCTTAAAGAAGAGTGCAATAAGTCGGGTTCTGGCTTTTGTATTTTTATTGTTAGTCATAATTTAAAAATACTTTTGAATAGGTCTTAATCAATTTGCCCAAAAAACCGACTTATATATACACAAGTACTAATTTTTAGTAGCATAAAAATTAGTGACTTTAGTTTGTACAAGTAGTTTAAAACTATTTATTAGCCCTTATGAAAGAATTTCAGACACAGGCGTTCAACATGTTTTTGGTTATTTTTACATAAACACTTGTTAGTGGCATGTTCATTTTATTGTCAATCTCAAAATTCTGAGTTTAAGTTCATATAATAAACACTTAAGAGCAGTGTACGCTTCACCTAAATCCTTTAATATCTGTCGGGTGATCGAACAACTTATCGGAAACGAGTACTCTTTATCACGACGAGACTAAAGTGTTTAAGTTTCACAGAATCGTAATTATAGTATTCGAGCTAATGCTACATTTTGTCCGTAGGCTATGTATTGTTTGAATATATTGTAAGCTCCTAAAAGTAAATGAAATCTTGAAAAAATTACGTCTCGAACATAGTACGCGCGTAGATAAGAGATTCATGTATTGTCTGTTGTGAGTTTCCAACCGTGCTACGAACGACCGCATACATTACTCTTGTAAAACATGCCTCTGAGGTAAAAGCCCTTTTAATTAATATAAATTTAAATTACTTTTGTTTTTCGATTATAGGTAGAGGTAAAAGCTGTTATTGCTATTGCTGTAATTAATATGCTATATAGCTAAAGTTTAAGAAGGTGACTGGACAGTTCGCTCACTAGGTCGTAAGTGACAACATACAGGCTTATCATAACGGTTGCAGGATTGAGAAAAAAATAATACATTTTCTCTATAAGAAAGTACTTATTTTCGTCAATACTGCCCTACACCTAAGCCAACAGTTAGGTTTATAAGGTATCCAGTAATTGTACGAGCTACATTGCTCTGTTCCTGATAAACAAAATTTATTACTACACTCGAAATATCATATTAGACGAGCTCTAATTTTGCCGCGTCTTGGCAAGCGCGCGTAGGACGCTCCGGCCGATACCGACGATTTGCGAATGGTCGCTGGTGGAAGCTGGATGAGAAAGGCACAGGACCGGGAAGTCTGGCGCAAAATGGGGGAGACCTATGTCCAGCAGTGGACTGCAATAGGTTGAAGAGGGAGAGCTCTAATTTTAAATCAATTTGATTATGGAATTCCTAAAAGTTAAAATTATTAATTTGATGTAACGAATCTATTTAAAGAATGAATATTTATGACTTTAATATAATCAATGAAATGTCTTAACATTTATTCTTAGAGTCGCTTAAGATCTGTCAAGTGTTGTGAAACAAATAACGTTTCGCAGTACATTGGGTTTTCCTTTGATATGTTTTATTTTTGGGCAATTCCGTAGC
Organism: Leucinodes orbonalis; assembly: GCA_019425675.1. Lineage (NCBI taxonomy): Eukaryota > Metazoa > Arthropoda > Insecta > Lepidoptera > Crambidae > Leucinodes > Leucinodes orbonalis. The sequence continues at coordinate 64,744 of PQWD01014695.1, read as the reverse complement.
AGCCAGTGTAGCAGACGCCAGGTGCTAAGCTCTTGATCTCAAAATAACCGGCGAGGGGGCGCCACTTGTGTTTGTTTTTATTTTAGCTACTTAGTTATGTGACACTGCTTTGTTGGTTATTGGTTATACAACCAATTTGGAAGGATATTATTGCTACTCACTACCATGATAACCTTTAATTTAGGCAGCTGGGATATGAGTTTAATATAAAATATAAATATTTTATTTGAAACAGTCAACAACCTATAAAATTTAAATTTTTTGGATGCTACGACTTCAAATAGTTACTTGTGTCAATGCTTGTTCCAAATAGGTTCATTGTGCTGTTTTTCGAGACCATTAGTATACTCGTGTTTATAGTGACAGTTGTCAATGACCAATATGATTTCAATTTACAAATATAAGTAAGCAATCAACTGATTCTGAGCGAATATGGAAAATATCTTTATACGAGTAAAATCATCATTAGGTATTATTACATCTGGACTTATTAGGTTTTCTTCACGATAGTGACGCTTTTCGCTTTATTCTCAATCTTAGTGTTAATAGTATACGGTGTTTTGAAATTATAGCCTGCGTTCTACTTAATTATGTTAGGTACTTGATGTCAAGTGATGGTGTGGCCTAAGATTGATCATGTCTATCTAGGAACAGCCTGTTCACTCTTGCCTCCAAAGTTGTTATGTGCAATATATTTTAAATTAGATAAATTGAAATTGAAATTGAAAAATGCTTTATTCAAATAAATCTTTACAGATACTTTTGAATCGTCAAAACAGTATATAACTTTTTTATTAAATCTAATGACTCTACCACCGGTTCGGAATGCTGCCATCCAACGAGAAGATCCCGGCAAGAAACTCGTGGGTTACTCTTTACTCTATATTACTATACTCTATATTACTATACTCTAAATATACTATAATCTACTATACTCTATATTACTATACTATTACTCTAAAACTAAATATTTAAAGAAAGGTAGTATTATATTAACCTCACACATACACAACAGGATACAGAGAAAAAGACGGATACTGAAAAAGTTAATATATAAATCTAACCAAAAGTAACCGTAAAATCAAGGATATTTTTATTTGCTTGTAAGTATATTCTATCTCATAAAATATAGATACAAATTACAGACACAATGAATTTAACTTAAATAAATAAAATATTAAAAGGTTTTTATACGACAAGGTTAAAAAGACCTAATGCTTATATATCAGACTGGTAATAGCAGAATCTATAAGAATAGGCTAAATTAAAAGATGTTGGTACTTATAAGTTTTGAATGTTTGCCCACAAACGCGTGGGAAGTGTTAAAGATGGTGACCATTTAATCCTTGGCTTTCGAAAGCACATATCCCACAGTTTCTGTAAAAATAATAATTTAAGAACAATATACAGTATATTCACCTTTTACCAAGAAATAAGTGAACTATTTATATCCATTCAACATTGCCCTACAGACGCGTACGAAGTTTGAAGTCAAATCGTCTCTAACATACGACATTCTTTGCGGGCAACTGTACATCGGCGAGAATTATGGGCTCATGTCTCCGGTGATATATGCGGACTTAAAACTAGACTATTTAGATGCCCCGAGCTCAATCTTTGTCTTGAACACAAACGGTACATTTCAAATGGAACCTTGGAGGGTTTTGTTGTGTAGGCGCCAAATCTTTGAATTGAACTTGTAAAGACGTATCTTGCGGTAAGACTGTTGAGAGATCTCAGAATCTTTGTTCTGGGTTTGATCTCCGTGCAGTGCGTGTGTATGATATTAGAGTATTTATGGTACCTATACATAGTTATATAAATTTTGTTTATTCAGTTTAGGTCCTTATACTAAATTTATATAACTATGTATTAGCCATTGTTAAAGTTCTTGTAAAAACCTATTAATTTAATATAGTCATCATCATCAGCTCAGTAAATGTCCCCACCGAGGGGAACGAGCCCACCCGTATAGGGTGATTAGGCCTTAGTCGTATTATATAAATTTTCCTTCACCGTAAGAGCGTCGGATAACGTACATATAATTTCGAAAATCCGAAAACACATTGGTACGTGGCAGGATTCAAACCACAGCCCTCCCGGTAGGAAGGAACAGTCCACACCATTGAGCCACAGACGCTCTTAATTTATTATAGTAATCAGTATTAAATTTTCAAAGATTGTAAGCAATCCACTAATGTTTTTTATTTTTATTGTTGCATCAGTTTACCATGCCATTGCTAGGATATGTATTTAAGGATATTAATACATTAACAACCTGGAACAGTAACCATTGGACTAAAGGAACTTTTTACAATAGTGAAGCATTTTATCATAATATCTGCATTTTTTTACTTTTTTACAGTCATACTTTTTATTTATTTATATCGGATATACTAATAATCATAAGTTCCTTAAAACCTATGGTAAATGTATAATGTAGATAATAATTATATCATCTCTGATGGTACACCCACCAACAACAATGAAACAAAAACAAAGGAAACAAAATTCTTACAACCGCCGAAGTGAAAATCATTTCTTTATGATGACATGGATGCACTTTTAACCCTTATCTGCTTTGTAATACACACCGCTATCTTTTCAATTGTATATGATGCTGACATTACGAACTTTTCAATTGGTTTTGACATCGTAATACACTGGCCTTTAAAGAGTCAATAAAGACTTTCCCGCAAACAGCTGCACGCAATTCCAGATATTGTTTTAATTGTTCTAAATTTATGTGGTTCCGCACGACTGGGTCGGCGAACGTCCACCAATGGAAATCATTTTGTTATTTGTCAAAGGAGGCGTGGAATATGATGGGCACGCGATGTATCATGTTTTTAAATTGTATAATGACATATAACCCGCACGCCAGAAACAATATATCGAACGCTGGACAAAAAAAAATGACCGTTTTGGGATAGGACTACACTAAGGTAAAGTTCTTAGTAGTCTTTTTTATACAACAATGTAATATAATAACAAAGATTTATTATTATCATTTTTATTTATTATAATCTTACACGCAGGCCCAATGGAAGCCGGTCACGTTTGTCTCAGGATTACAGTTGGACCTGACAAATTTTTGAATATAGATAGCATGTTTGAAAAAGTAGCGTAGCACGCCCAATAGTCAAACTACTTGACTTGGAGGCTGGATTATTAAAACGGAGGCCTGGAATATCGCGCTTCCTTTTAGTGCGGGCTGGTGCAACATGGGGAGACCAATGACTAGCAGTGAACTATGCAGGTATACTTAAGGGCTAGATGGTCTTGTGTATTGGACGTGCTTTAAACTTCATGTCCAATTACTATATTGATGCAAAACATATGAAAACGCGCCTTTTTTCTGCAACGTTTTGCATTTCACCGCCATATATCCCGATTTTTTCTTCATCAAGCCAGAACCATTGACACGGAATCCTTCATGTGAAGGCTAGCTTCAACATACCATCCTTTATCTTTTTATATCCGATAATAGGACTCGATGATGATCACAAGGCAACTTCAAATGCTTGGTATCAAGATATAAACGTACCTAAAACAAACATTTTACTCCAACCCGAAGTATCGAATCAACGTACATAATGTACACCTCATATAGTTCTAAAACCATGTTTACTCTCTCTAAACCAATGCGTAATTTTGTGGTCGAACCAACCTGTCACCACAAATTACGACCATACTAGTAATTAGTCGGTGACGTCGCTAATCCCTCTGTCCTTGATACAGCGATAAGCGCTGCTGAACTGTGAATTTGTTTATTTGAGATACAATCACCGTTTTGTCAATATAAGATACTAATTAGCTTCGACGCGACAAGAAAATGGATGAGATAAATAAATAAATACTTTCTCCATTTTCATTGCAATTGAAAAAAATATCAATCACTTGCACATGGTCTTTCTGTTGTTGACTTACATACTTTCCCGGCAAGTGACAACCGCAAATAGTTATCAGCGTAAAAAAAAACACAAACTCCTCAATGTTTTTAGAATTGGTGTGAAAATTACAATGCCTCTATCAATCAGTCAAACAATTTATAATAGTTTGAAATAGCATACTTCATTATTGTCCGGTGAAACTAAAATTGCAATACGTTCGGCGAATTGTAGAAAAACAACGTTCTGTCATTCCAAAGGCCTTAATCCTATGGCAAAGTCATAATAGTACCCGATTTACGACCGAGCCACGTTGATTTAGTCGGCAACATAAATATGGAAGATTTAATTGAGTTATGATTATGGGTATGTTATAATCTCCAGTTTACTGTTTCGTTGTCATTTGTATGAATAGAGACGGGGCTGATATCGATAAAACTAAAATATGTTTTTTTCTTTGCTTTTCCAAAAAGAGTTTGGAAACAAGAAGTCGTATGTAAATTATACATTGAATCCTTATTTTTTGTAGTTGTTATGAAAAGTGCTAAGATTTTAAATAAAATAAAACTGACATTATTGCCAAAAGTAATCATTTCAGTGTTTAGCTCATTCTTGTTTCTCAAAGAAGGCGAGCAATTTAAGATGTTAATTGCATATATTTTTGATGAATAACCATAATCATGAAGGTCTTAAATAAAAATAAAAATGTCATTCAATATTTTTTGCGATTTATAAAAAATATCATTAAATAAGTATTTAAATAGCAAATTAATCAAAGCTAAAGTATTTTTTAATACCTATCTGGCTAGCGCGTTTTATTTAAAATCGTGAATATAAAGCAAATGACGCTAATATCATGGTCGGTGACTGCAAACTATTATTTGGAGCCGTAATTCTCGGTTGCTTACTTAGCATGGTTGTTGTCTCCTCTCTTGTTGTTGCCTCAGTCAATCCATACTGGACCAACGTGATAGGTTACGGCCAATGTTCCCCATAGCTACGTTGTTTTTTTTTTTTGAAAAAAAAAATAAAGTTGTTGTATAAGAAGGCTTGTGCTCTGCATTAAGATGTTATTCTTATTTAAAAATATGAGTGCCCAATATGACGACAGCATTTTATAACCCAGAAAGCATTCAAGCATATCGATAACAGTATCCCTCGCACTACTGCTATGTATTTTCGTCACTCACACGCAGCTGTCACGATCTTTCAAACCGCCACGGATGTGATCTGCGCGCGCGCATGTCCTACCACGCTAGCGCTTGTTAACAACATTGTTTTGACTTCGCTGGCTGTCGCCAGAAGAAGGACACGGGTCTATGCATCTCCCAATAGGATTTCACAAACTTTTCAGGCCTATATGTTTTGACGTTTCGTAATTTGAACACAGCTTACGGATTATACTACTATTTTTATTGAAATGGGAATGTTATTTCGGATGGTGTAACCCAATTATTTTATTTTCGTCAAATTCAATGGTGCTGTTGGAATTTACCGTAGGGAGTGCCTTGTTTAGTGATTTTTAATATCTACTAGAAGATAGATGGTGCTATAAGTTGGGGACTCTGATTGTGTCAGTTACATAATTACTTATCATAATCCCTCATTTTATTACCACTGTTGACCACACTCTTCTTCCGAAAGTGATTTAACTAAAATAATAGAACCAACAGTGATTTAGCCTGCAGAGTCCTTACGAAACTAGTGAAAATTGCACAAAAAAACTACCTATGGAGTATTCCTATGGGATCTAAACCCTTGACGCCCAACCACGCAGTGTTCTCAATTGTATACACAGAACAGTAGATCACGGAGGCAAAATGACGAGGAGTTTAACTGACATTTCAAAAGTATCTTTAAAAAAATTGAGTTTGACCTAAATCTGATGTTGAATTAGTGCGACTTTTCAGATCCTCGTCAATTGCTTGGGTTTGAGTAAACTTCACAAATTTAAGATATTTGTTCATATTATTAAAACCTGAAACATCCCACTAAGGCTTTATATTTAGTTAGTGTCGAAATATCTGCAGCTGTAATGAATATTAATAAATGATCCCATTTTAGAGATTTCCCAAGTAAAATGCGTCTTAAAGGAATAATTCGCAAACGACTCGACACGAGTAGGCGTGGATGGGTGACGATCGCGAAAAATGGCACGATCTCAAATGGTAATGGTGATAGGTACCAATAAGGAAGTTAAATAGAACGACGAAGATGCACTTTATCTTGAAGATTTGAAACTAGATGTGGTAAGACCCGGAAAGTCGTATAAAATAGGTCAAAGATAAGCCAGCATATTCATCAAACCATATTAATCCGCTTAATATAGGTATAACCAATGACTATACAATTTTATGTAGTGAATTTTCGTAAAAACAACCCTGCGTAACTAACCCTGGAATACAGATATTAGATACTGCTCCAAGTGAATAAATTACCTACAGTGCCCTCTTTCCTGAACAAGGAAGTGCATACGAGCCCCACTCTATTTCACACAATTCTAAAATGTTCAGTATCCAACCTGGTCCTCCGCCTTTTTTGTCTTCCGCTGGGGTCTCAAGCAGGACCAATACAAGAGTTTGTATGAAAATATTGATAGATGTGAATGAAGCTAGAGAAGTATTTCTAACCCAAAAAATTGGCGCTCTATCATCTCAGTCTTCGCCTTTGGGACCAAGTCACGAGCTTTATTTATTCATTCTTCAACGTATAACATAATTTTATAGCGTGAAATTTTGCGTTACCATTTCAAGTCCACACGATTCTGTGGAACCAGCTGAAAGATATCTGTAGGATATAATAATTTAGCACGAAGCCGTCGGGCGCAGACATCCCAGCACGTAATTCCGACAATGAAGATTTTCCCTTGCATAATAGAACCTTTAGGCCCACTTGATCTTTATTGAGTTACTTGGAATTATCTTTCATCTTATAAGTATGTTTTAATTTATGTAGAATCTAACAAATTATTTTTTTCAACACTTAGGATTTCGGGTGAGTTATTACGGATTTAAATGGGTTTGGTTTTATTCAGTACACCGTATAGAATATAAGAAATAGTCTCCAAGTTTTATAGTAAATTCGATGTATTAAATGTAGGAGCCACCAGGTTAAACCTTTTTTTATGACAGCGGTTTTACGATATCTTTTTAACCTTTAAAATTTACTGTGTATTGTGGTATTGAAATACATATGGGTGATTTGGTGAGAAATACTAGATAATATTTATTTTTCTAGATAAGATTTTAGCTGAACTTTTAAAATAATATTCGTTTTACCAGGCCATTTTTCCACAGTGGGAAAAGTTATCCCTCCATGTTCGAAGGGTTAAAGATCATACCATGAGATAGAAAAAAGATTTTGTGATCAATGATGGAGAATTATAACTGTTTATCAGTTGCATGTCACAATCAATGCCGCTCTGTCATGGTCAGTCGTAACGCTTACCATCAAGTAAGCATTTTGCCCGCCCTGTACTCTTTGTTACAAAAAAATAAAACACACCAAGTAATAAATTAACACTTACACTACTTCAACCAACCACCAAAACTAATGATGTTGTGTGATAATTTAATGTTTCGCGATGGTTGAAATTTTAAACAATAATTCATTGTGTGTGTGTCCTTAACCAGTTTCTCTTCATTGTCACCGTCAAATGCCTTAAATGCCTCATGGAATAACCCAAACGCTTATAGAGTAAACATAAGACAACCACTTGATTCAAGCTCGCTAAAAACCACTCTATCCTAACGTAAACTCCCCGAAAGCTTAAACCAACTCCACAATGCGTCTATTTATCTCAAATTGTACGGAAACAGTCAAGTTTCCGTTACATCCTGAATCCAGACAGGCCTTAATTAACAGCCAAGTCGGCGTCAGCGACTGACATGCATTTATTGGCACTGTACATGTGTGCTATGGAACTGTAGCCTATTAAATGTATTGTTTATATAAAACGCAATGTTATTGCTAGCAACCTTTGAACCAATTCGTGCAGGCACGTCAGTGTTATTCGGCTCGCAGGTTCCGTTCAGCTAGTTATCAGGACCTTTTTTGAAATAATTATTATAGAATAAACACTGTTATCGGTAATTTGAACTGGCAGTGGGCTGGTCAAGTATTTCGCAGAACCGATGGCCGATGGAGTAGACGAGTTCTGGAGAGTAGAACGCGTCGAGGTGGAAGCTGGATGAGAAAAGCGGAGAAAAGAGAAAAGACCTGGCGCGATATAGGGGAGACCTATGTCCAGCAGTAGACTGCGATAGGTTGAAGAGAGAGAGAAACACTGTTTTCATGACAGATTTGAACGGCATCCTTATTTATCTCTTGTCTAAGAGTTTTATTTTCCATTTAGATGCATTCAGGGCTTAAATCTAAGACATGCGGTAAACTAATTATAATTACGGTGGTTAATATCTTAATTACTTGAGTAAGCACTAAATCTGTGATTTTACGTCAGTTATAAATAAATTGATATTAAAACAACTGATAATCAAACATAAATATTTTTTTGTAAATCCTTACATATTATATATAGAAAACACCCAGAACAATACAAACAGACAAGTTCATGCACAAAAATGTTTGTACTGCCCAAGTATCGAACCCGGAACCCTAGGTATAGTAGCCGACGTCTCAACCATTACACCAAATGGGTCGTCAATGATGACTTCGAGCGATAAATTGTAAGCTGACAAGCTATATGATATGAAAAGAAAATAAATACAATGTAGTTCAAAAATGTTAAGGATGCTCAGTTTACAAATTGATCATTACAAGTATATTTGACAGTAAAATAAGGATTACAGACTTTACTGTGAATACTTTTGCTGTTCTTCACAGCAAAAATATTCACAGTAATCGTATGCATCACAAGCATCAAAGAAACAATTATTTCATTATCACTAAAATAGTTGAAGAACCTAGAGTAGCTTATATTAAATAACCTAATACACTGTCTAAATTAGGTCGTATGGATAAGACATGGAACTCTAACTATAGGCAAATTGTTACCCCTTTATTAGTAGGACAACTAAATAAATAAATAAATATCCACTGACATTCACACAGCGCCATCTAGCCCCAAGTTAAGCGTGAAGCCTGTATTATGGGTACTAAACAACGGATAAATACTTAAATAATTTTTTTTTTCGTAAATACATACATATCATACATAGAAAACAGCCAGACCATTACAAACAGACATGTTCATGCACACAAATGTTTGTACTGCCCGGGGATCGAACCCGGAACCCTTGGTGTTGCAGCCGACCTCTCAACCGCAACACCAAATGGGTCGTCAAACAACTACATTCTATTTTGGAAATAATATTTATTTGGATGGACCAAATAAATGTATATTTTTAACATACAACGTGTCAAAGTTAATATGAATTTGCAAATTTATATATATGGTTACAAAATCTTCCAACTGAACCCTGAAAGCTATAAATACCGACCCTTCCAAGTGCTTAACGGAAAATACTCACTGAAAACAAAAAAAGGTAAACAGAGAATGATTTATAAATTATTTCCGCTCGGATCCAGTAATTGTTATTCGAGTTCAAATCCTTTAAAAGCTTTTGAGTTAAGTACTCATTGTCAATAAACAAATTTTAAATTCGGCCCGTATATAAATAAAGCTAATAACTAGTAGGTGTTCATTACGAGGGCTGCCAGTTACACATTACATAATTGTCGAGCTTAGAATCTGGATATTTATTAGTAACAAAACAATGACATCTTCGCTAAAGAAATCCAATGATTTTCATCAGTATGGGACTTCGTAAAAACTCATTATCATATGCATCACAAGCATCAAAGAAACAATTATTTCATTATCACTAATGGCTACTAAATTGTTATCATGTCCTATCATATTAATCAATGTCATAATAACTTTACTGAAAATAAAATGACAATACTTACAAAATAAAATAGATAGTATCATGCATTAACGCTTAATGGCATCAAGACAACTCTCAGTCATATATTCTTTAAAAAGAACAGGTATTTTAACTAAGCTAAGAGTTTATTGGCACGTCTTCGATCTTACAGTCTCAAACCAGTCTTATTCTACGATTGGTAAACAACTAAAAAGTCTTGAAGACCAGCCAACATGGAAGATTCCCTTAATTGTTCAAGTAGTTGTGGAGCAGTGACTGTACAAAAATATTGGGATAATTTAACTGAAATTACCTGAACAAGTGTAAATGTTCGATATCCGTGTAATTTATATGTAAGTAATTTCTAAATTTGCTAGCAAAAATTTTGCAATCAAGGTGTCACCCATCTAGTTAGTGTAATTATCCCTATAAACACAAGTGAAGTGGTCATCCACACTGCATTTGCTAACTTGTACGGAAAGATACAGTCACAGTATCCAATAAATTACTATCTTCTTAGTCTTCAGCCCAAAACGCTAGTTATTTATAACCCATATTTAAAGATCAAAACCTGCTCCTTAGAATTCAAACCAAATTCAATATTACAATCAAGATTAAAGCTCCAGATGGCGCTTGAAGTTTTCATTTCAAAATAGAATTTGAAGAACTATATGATAGCACATCTAGTTTTAGTTCAGAAACTAGTTTAAATCGTAAATTGACTTTGCAGATCTCGTGCTCCGCTTATCACAAGACATTATTGGATTAGCATTTGAGATTTGACGTTCTTGAAGCAAAATATCTTCTTGCAGTTTAATAACATGATTACCACGGAACGTCTTATTAATTTTTTACTGTTAGGCTTGATTTGTATTCTGACAATACACACAGGCATGCTGTATGGTAAGGCCTTGCAGTGGAATGCTGATTAGTTAACCCGGGTCTCTCTTGAGGGATGAATGAGAAACGATTTGATTTGTATGAGAACTAAAGTTCTTGACGTAGCTCACCGGATCATCAAACTGAAGTGGCAATGGTCCAGTGGTCCGGTCATGTACGTTAGACAGGGTAGTTTTTTACAAAACTTAGAGAAATAATAAAGTTTATAAATTCACAATGCTATTTATTTGAAATTATCAAATTCAAATTCGTAGATTCTCATTAAACACGTACTGAAAATACATAAATCATGTTACTTGTAAGTCATTTCCAGAATTATATATTTGGGAAATATTTAACTTTTGAAACACATACTCATAAGTGAATGTGGAACTCTACAAAACAAATAAAGGCTGCAGAAACATAATCCTAAAAGAGCAACAATATTTCATCTAACAGTAATCCTATCCTTAATTCGAAGAGAAAAATAAAAACAGAAATTCCTTCGAACAATCCGCCGATTCCGCAAGATATACCCTACACCGTCTTCGGAATGTTAGCGTTATGCGCATTTATTGAATAAATGTATGATAACGACGCTAATAGCACAGGTGAGGAAATCTGTTAGCGATTAGTATTGCTCGCCTAATAACGGTAGGCGCAAATTGGCGGGTTCGGTAGCAGATTTTTCTAGTTTGGTAAGGGATAAACTTATGACTAATGCCATGGGAAATGGGCACCAACTTTTGAACAGGCTCATGTTTTTTTACACGATACAGTGTACAGGACGGTTAGGACGCTCACCTTATGGTAAGTGATAGACCTGACCATGACAGAGTGGCATTGATGGAGACCAACAATTTTACTAGATGTAATGCCACGTCTCGAAATACAGAAGTGCAAAACCTACCCACACCACTCAGTACCAAGTCTACCATCTAATAGTTCATTAGTTAGAAATGATAGAAAAATGAGAAATAAGACTCGAATCGATATGGCACTGAAAAATTAGCGTAACAAGAAACAACTTATCAACAAAAGGTTTTGTTGATTAGTTATTGTTTCTTGTTTCGGCAGAGGTTAACTACTGCAATCAAATCGCTTTTTTATGGCGTTAGAGTAATCGTGCTTATATTATGAACCGGTAATTTACAAAAATACACGATTCATGACCTTAATTTGGGCAGTTAGCTTGATTCAATTATTCCGGAGTTGGTTTAGTATAAGGTAAAGAATTGTATTTAGGCAGGTAATTAACTTAAGCTTATAGAGGATAACTAAGCCAGCCAGTTCAGCTTACAACTTAAACCATACTAGAAACACTGCCTACGTTATGGGCGCGCGTGTTCAGAATTATATCAAGGTATCAAATGAGTCCGAACAGTTATTTTTCGGAACATCTGTTTAATTATGCCAAACGACCTTGGGAAAGGCTTTTAGACGAAAACGAATAAAAAGCCCCAGAGCCTAATGCCAGGTGGGTAAGATGTTATTGCTACGTGATAACGGTGTGAAGTGCTTGAATTGTTTTGGGCAGTTGATTGAAGGGGTTTCTTCCATCAGTATTATAATTATTAAAGACTTCGAAACAATTATTTTCGGGATTCTAGTGCAACTCATACTCTACATTGCTGTTAATAATTATATTGTTATCCAAGTAATTCGAAATGTTAGTACATACTCATCCCGAAACTCAATTATTTCGGAGCATGTCCAAATTGGAAATGTTTATTGTGAGACTTTGACGCTTGATATATAGACCCAAAACCGAAATATCTTGCGTCTAAGTAAAAATCAACTGAAAAATAAAGTCACTTTTAAGTGCGTAAGTTTTAAGTTAATATTCATTGGCGATACCAAAACAAAACATTTGCGATCAAAAGAAGATTCAACCTACTATAAATATAGGTAGAATTAAAATAAATAAATAGGACACATAAAGAATTTAAGTAAAATATTTTAATTAAAGTTGAGATAGGTTATGATTTTAGTTTGCGGAGCTAGAATAATCGTATACTGCCTATAATTTGTACAACATCAAAATGTAGATGCCAAGAAATTCTCTTGATTAAAAATTGCAATTGTTGAAAATTCCAAATTAATATTTGCATTCTTAACAGAGTTACGGACAGTAACAACTAGCTTGAAAGTACTGGACTTTTAATTAGTTCCTCGTAAAGTTCCGTTGTTTCATTTGTGAGGTTTCGTTCTAATATTTCATCTGAAATTAATGAAGGTGAAAAAAAGGCTTGGACGGGAAAGACGAAAAATTTTTTTTTACTTGGAAACTCCGCAGTTACTTAATAGGCTTTAAATAGTCTTTCATTTAAAAGCGCATAACGTAATTAAGTGCTTTGTAATTACACTATTCAGTTTTCTTAGTATATCTACACTGAATCGTAGTTAGTGTATATTTCTATACTTCATTATCATTAAACATACCCACAAATGGACACGAGCATACCCGCATAAGGCCTTAGTCGTCCACGCGGGTCCATGAAGATTGGCCAACTTCACGCACAGCCCTTTTATCTCCTCGTAGGCGTGCGCAGGTTTCCTTTTTTTTTGGACGGAATCCAATATACCTACAATTTGTAAATTCGAACATACATTGGTACGTGGCAAGATTTGAACTAGAACCTTCAGGTCAGAAGGCAACAGTCCACACCAATGAGTTATGCAAATAAAGATTTAAATTCAACAACAGAAACTCCTTAATTCGTATAATTAACCAAAACAAAAATACTGCAAAACTTAAAAAGGAACGTGTAAGTGTGTAATTAACCTCTGACCATCCTCCGCATTACAGCTTCGGTTTGTCGCAATAACAAAATTAAGTCTTCCTACAATTTAGTACTGCGGCACTGAACGGCCGGCAATTTTGTGTGCCACAACCACCTAATGGGTCATCGTGTAATGTACAACCCGTGCTTGTTAATCCGTATTAAATAATTGGGTTTGGTTTGAATAGAAACCGCTATAGGATTTATCAGAGTTGATGCGCCTGCCAGAATTGCACAGGCAAAAGCGCGTGGTTGCGCGCTGTTGATTAATTTCAAGTGGAGTTGGTTAATTCATAATATTAGGCACTCATAAAGTTAGTTTCTTAAATACATGAATATTTGGCTTCATAAATGTCTTTATTTATATGTAAAAAAAATAATTAAGTTTTGCTAATAACTTTATTTTCTGATTTAGTTGTTTTAGGCCCGTATTTTTAAACGAGACTTTAGCGTTGATCATTAATTAAATATAGTGAGAAAGGGATGCCGCTATTAATCGTATATAGCGCTATCCCATTACAACTCTTTTTAACTAAAAATGAACGCTTAAGTCTTATTTTAGAATATGGACCTTTCAGTACATGCCTAAATAACTAATTTTGAAGAGTTGATACGCTAGCATAGTGAAAACTCTTGCATTTGTATTTTTTTATCTATTAAAAGTTCTTAAAACTGATTTTAATCAATTTTTTTTTAGTTCATCCATTATTCGACAAAAAAATGTATCTATGTTTAATTGTATTTTGTAAAAATAATTCAAATATCAAAATGCAATATACTTAACAAATAATGATAATTATTTTCCTTTGATTTAGTTATTATTTTTGGAGAAACTAATAAAAGATACCAATGTTTTTTCTTTAAAAATCTCTACGTAAGAAACGCACACAAAACATATACTTCATTAGAGGTATCTTAACTTAAATTCACAATTTAGCTATCATCATCATGGATACCTTGGGGGCTAGCGCCATATCTTAAAGCAGTATTAGAATAATATTACTTCGCCTTTCCTGGTACAAAAATCACGACGTATCATTATAATGATACTATTTAAGAAGTTATGATGTTAACCCCCCTGTATCTGGTTCGGTTTGAAACATAAAGGCACCACCCTTTAATTCCCATCAAACGAAATAATTGGTTTGTTAGTAAAGGATTAACATAAGCCTACTCACACAATATTAATATATCCTCCCAAACCTATACCCAAAGGTCACCTTTGTATAAATAAGACAATCCTATCACATTTCTAGCCAAAAAGCGTAGTCCTCTGATCAATGATAGTAAAACACTACCAATTTGGCAAAGTAACCCTCTTTAACTACGGTCACGCGACACTGGCTGCAACTAGTTACCTTGCTCAAAGGGAACTCGGATTTCAAAAGCGACCAGTCAAAGCTAGACACAATATAATGGGCAAGGCTCTTACGGCTTTTATCTAGCATTTCGATGGCGGTGCCCAGATTTTCTGGCTTATGGAAAATAAGAGCTAGTACTGTAAATACATGGGTGGGTTAAATGCTAAGATTTTCTAGATGAGATCGTGGATTGATTTATTTTATTCTAACAAACCGGCTCAGAAAAAAAAAACACACCATGAGTAGAGTATACCAACTTGTCAGCCACGTAGATATATTTTTTTAATGTCTTAGGTAAACTGAACGGTCAGCTTAATCACCTGCAATGTTGATAGAAATCAATAAAGTCATTACATTATTCCGTCAACACTGCACTGCTCCTATCACCTAAGACCACAAATGTTAGGTCTCTTATACCCGGTAATTTTACTTAGTTTACTAGTTTTGCACTTCTGTATTTTTGGATTAATGTACTGTAGCTGTACATTAATCCAAAAATACAGAAGTGCAAAACGCTTCTATTTTACGGGACAATATTTGGCACTGCGGTTACACATATCTAGACGACTCAGTATCGAGTCTACCACCTAGTGAATATTCTATTCTAATTTTTTTCGAATACTATCTTCTAGCATGGGTTTCGGTACCATTTTCTGTAGTGGATCATTGCACGCTAGCAAAAGTCCAGAGCCTTGTTAAAATTCGGTAAGATGGAACACAGAGTTATTAGTGTGGCTTGAGTTTCAAGATTTAGGTTGGGTTAAGATATAAGGTTTATTGAACGATTAAAGAAGTCAAGCAACGGTTGCTTATGTAATTCAAAAATGTTGTTGCAACTCTCCGTGACTTGGGAGGCCTCAGTTGGTTTCAGATTGAATTGATCTTAAGCGTAACCCAGGACACACAGCCAAATGGCTGTCTTCTCGTATTCATTTTATGCCCTGCAGTGCGATATTTTGAGCTAATGGCTTAAATCAGTACATAGTATAAAACAAAGTCGCGTTTTCTGTCCCTATATCCCTATGTAAGCTTAAATCTTTAAAACTTCGTAACAGATTCTAATGCAGTTTTTTAATAGATAGAGTGATTGAAGAAGTAGGTTTATATGTATAATAGCTCCTATTAAATAGTGGAAAGATACCGTTATTTTTTTAGGTTCGCAGAGTTACCGGCTGGTCGGGGCGGCGGACGGGCGGCGGACCATTATCAGCATTGCACCTCTGTGCGATGCCGGGGCGGGTTGCTAGTAAACAATAAACTAACTTGATACACAATCACGAAGAAACATCCACCAAAAAATGTCCCAGCCGCATGACACATACGTGTAGTTTTTGTTATACTCGTTTTTAAAACGTAAAATTATTCATTCAAATTTTGACCTTAACACGACATAGAAAGAGTACAAAATCAAAAGCACCTGCACACTACTTTGTTATAATAGCATGTAGCGAGCGACGTGATTATGAATGAAAATTCTGCCCAACTGACACGATGAGCAGACTTTTATGGTGGGCACTTTTTGAGTTAGATTGTGATTCTTTTCAGTTTATCTAAGGCTTGTGGATTAAAATTATCTCATGTCTCATCTAGTCGATTAAGGTTTGCAATGGTCGGGCATACGCGCACATTTTATTATATTCCGACTGTATATTTTGCTGATACTTTGCCGCGGTAATATTTGGGAGAAATTCGCCTGTACAAATACGAGGCTTACGCGTAAGTTCCATAAATATTTGAGTTTTCTGTTTGCTCCTCTTGGTTTTCGGTTCGCGCTGCCAGGCGTGATAAAATTAATGGTAACATTCATGCTCTTCTAGACAAGGTTTCTTTTGCCATATTTATTGAATCTTTTGATGCCTGCAACCTTACCTTCACTGCTGGACTTCACTGGATCCACCCCAAACTTTATTTAGTTTTTAAATGGACGGGGACACGTCTTATAGAGTACGTTGTTCAAAACATTGACTTTTACTCCAAAACTCGTCTACATCTACTATATTGTTTGCTACTTGAAAACGTGAGAATGTGTTCCTGAAAAATTCAATTCAAAAGAACCCAACACTAGGAAATTATTTAGGTCGTTTCCATCTCTTAATTAGATTATGTAACTTTTTAAGTAATTGTACTTAATTGAATTGATTAAAATTCTACGAGCTGAATTTTGAAATCATATATTTTTATGATATCTCTCCCAGTCTATGCCTTATCAATCGGAACTCAAAGCAAAACTATCAAGACGCAGAAAAATTGCAAGTATATCTTGCTCTTATAGTCATTACTCCTAGGACCATCAGAACAAAATTATAAATATTAAAAATCATCGTTATAACGATGATAATTTACATTCTAATTGCCCTGTAGTTAGCCGTTACTTAAAATACGACAAAGTTACGGCTCGTATAATTTCACGCCATCTAATTTAAAAACAAACTGAACACAATTAGCACGTTCTTAAAGCTTTAAATTTTACTGCTAATTTTATGCGAGCGGCCTAAATATAGGGGAAGGAGGGTGCCAACCAAAATTGCGATTTGTCCTAATTACAAATAAGGGGTAGCAAGACACATGCATTTAAATTGGATGCAATTTCCTTTGTTTGTCTGTACCGGTGGTTCTCAAACTTTTTTTATTTTAATACTCTGCAATTCGCTTGGCATTCAAAACCTCCTTTTAAAAAAGGTTGCAGTTGTGAAACATCGTTATTGGTGTCCAGGTATTTTTACTAGAAAATTTGGCGATTGAGACTCCCGCGGGCAGTGTAAATTATTTTTTTGTTGCCAGGTTGTAATAATCGGGGGAACACATAAGAAGGCAAACATTTCCATTCCTTTGCGGTGCGCATTAAGAACGAGACACCATAGTCCTGTGCGGATGTGTGGAATGTCTACCAATTTATGAGAATTCTCCCCATAGGACAGGGTATTTAACCGAATCAATTTG
The DNA here is from genome assembly GCA_019425675.1 of Leucinodes orbonalis. Classification (NCBI taxonomy): domain Eukaryota; kingdom Metazoa; phylum Arthropoda; class Insecta; order Lepidoptera; family Crambidae; genus Leucinodes; species Leucinodes orbonalis. The sequence continues at coordinate 47,006 of PQWD01014695.1, read as the reverse complement.
TTGACTCACAAACGCTATAGTCTGGTGAAATACAAGTCCGGTGAAGCTATGAAGGCCATCTACAGCAAAAACTTGTACGTCCATCCGAAAAAGTCTCAAAAAAATGTTTTTAGCAATGACGTTCCCGTTTGCCCAATATAATGATTTATAAAAACACGTCTCATATCAATCGGCTTGATACTCTGTGAAGGGGGTAAGTCTAATTGTACATGAGTTTTATTACCTATTTTATGGTTAAATAATGTACAATGTTTGATATCTTATAAATCTGTTATTTCCACTTCACAAAAATATACAAAAGAAGTAACATTATTTATTTATTTATTATTTATGCACACATAAACATAGAAAATCAACATATTTAATTGAAATATAAGTACACAGGTATTGGTTATTCCAAATGAAATCTCTTCCAGCAATCCTAAAAATGGAATATAAATAACGGAAACAGGCAGATTAAATGCGCATCCATGTATAAGCTTAGTACGTTACGATATCTTGAACAAATATAAATACAATAAAATAAAAATAAAAAAACATATTTCTAATAATAAACCTCAATCCCCTTTATAAGAACTACAAACACAAATATACAATAAAAACAGAACATTACAATACACATACAAATCAGAACAAAATAATTAATTTATGTATCGATTGACGAAATGATTTGAGCATAGAATATGGTCCTGAAATTCTGGGGTGTATTGTAATCAAAGTTTGAGAACCATCTGTCAATAGAGAATGTGCGGCATTTGAAACGAGCACGTGCAGAGTTAGTCATGTGATGCACTGGTAACACCAGCCGAAGACGTCGAAGTTTCCAACTTGATTATATATTTTGGCACACTGTACTATAAAGACAATTATATTTTGTATATATAAAGGTAGATATGCCATCCGTGCCTCAAAAACGCACCGCCAAAAAGAAAACAGTTGTAGGCTCTTTCTTCAGGTATATGTACGCTCATTCGAAATATGTGTATGTGTGCTGTCGCTGCATTCGGAACACTTTTTTCGATTGTTTTGTGAGTTCATCACGAATCTGTATATCTTACATCATTGTGTAAAGACAGGTAGTTCTGGTAATAAGTATTATAATTGATAATTACTATGACTCATTCTACAAGTGATTGTAATTTTTTTCTTTTTATTTTAGCTTAACAACCCCGTCGAACTTATGCAATCTTCCAAAAGTAAAAATATTATTATTGAAGGTTATCATGATCATCAACTCATTAAACGTCCCCCACCGAGGGGCACGAGCCTACCCGTATAGGGTGATTAGGCCTTTGTCGTCCACGCGGGCCCAGTGCGGGTTGACGACTTCACGCACAACCCTTGAATCTCTTCGCATGCGTGCGCAGCTTTCATCACGATGTTTTCCTTTACCGTAAGAGCGTCGGATAACGTACATATGTCTTTCGAAAATTCTAAAACACATTGGTACGTGGCGGGATTTAAACCTCGGCCCTCCCGGTAGCAGGGCGACAGTCCGCACTATTGAACCACCGTCGCTCCAAGTTTAGGTATTCATTAAGCAGAATTTATCGTGTCACAGATTATTAATGCTCTGAAAAGGAAATTATTTTATTCGAATTTATATCCTATTCTCAAAAAAAATTTAACTTATAAATACAAAAGTCCATAAAAAGCCAATCGGGCCCTAATAATCCGACCACTAAAATTTTCAAATTTCCCTAACCCCGTCTATAAAGTAACCAATACTCCCACATAAAAGCTCCAGAAGGTTCCGGACAAGGCATAATGATCATATTCTTTTATAGGGACCCCCGTAAAAATATATTACGTTTCCCTTCACCCGCAAAATCTCATAGTTTGCATGCCTCCATAACAGGGACAACGTATGTACGATACACTAAATTTGAAAGCAATACGATTATATTTTTGTGGCTATTGACGTTCAGCTATGAACAATGATGTAAAAAGTATAGATTTGTGATATGCTTATAAAACAATAGAAAAAAGTGTTCCGAATGCAGTGACAACACACATACACATATTTCGAATGACGTACATATATCTAAGCAAAGAGCCTCCAACTGTATTCTCTTTGACGGTTCATTTTTGAGGCACGGATGGCCTCGTTTTAATAATAGTTTATTTCGCGTAGCGTATAATTTGTAACTAACACATGTGGATGTAATTTTGAAATAAATGTTTAATATTTGACGACCCATTTAGTGTAAGGGTTGAGACGTCGGCTACTACACCAAGGGTTCAATTCCCGGGCAGTACAAACATTTGTGTGAATTAACATGTCTGTTTGTTTTGATCTGGGTGTTTTAAATTTATTATATGTATGTATTTACAAAAAATATATAAGTATGTTTATTAGTTGTTTAGTACCCTAACTACAGGCTTGCGCTTCCTATTCAACCTATCGCAGTCTACTGCTGGACATAGGTCTCCCCCATTTTACGCCAAATATCCCGGTCCTCCATTTTTCTCATCTAGCGACTTTTCGCAAGTCGTCGGTCCATCGGGCCGGAGGGCGTCCTACGTACGCTACGCTTGCCGACACGCGGTCTCCACTCCAGAACTCGTCTGCTCCAATGGCCATCGGTTCTGCGAAATACGTGACCTCATCATTGGATTAACATTGGAAACTTGTTATATCAAGTCTCCCCGTGATTCGGAAGGCGCGCTAAGTCGTCGGCCCCGACTTAGTACTTTGGATTTAATCATTAGTTATAACACCCACTCCGCATTGGGATACATATCGAAAGTCAAGGCGTGTAGAATGGCTGGTGTCTTGCAGTGGGGCGTTATGGGTTGGGAATAAAAAAAAATTTGATTTCACTTTTTTTATTTAATATTATATGGGATGTTTAGTCTACTGAACATTTCTGGTCGTATTTACACAGACGTATACTCTTTGTAAATTTCATATTGCGTTTTAAAATACCTATGTAAAATTACAACTGACTTTCTTTCTCTTTCTTCTAGTTTTAAGGTAATAGTTTAAATTTAGTTTTTATTTGAAAATATATTCTCATTTGTAATACGAGTATATAAACCCAAATAAATTCTTAATCCTTCCTCAAACAATATTTATAACACAATCAAACGGATGAGCATAACGATAGAAAACTTCTCGAATAAATAACGAAGGCCCAACTCCACAAGATTGGTTCGCATACCTTAATAAAAGGTAGATAATAAACTTTTATTCGGCCTACTCGTAAAATGTTCCACGGGTTTCTGCGATCAGTCAGGTCCGGAATCAGGGTCGTGATGTTCCGGAATAGATAGAAATATATCTCTACGGGAAAATTCATATGAAATTTCAGTAGAGGTGATATAAAATCGGGCAAGTGCGGGTTGGAGTCCCTCTGAAACGATTATTTTATTTCGTTTGTGTCTGTTAAAATTAGACAACTTTTTTCACATTTTAACTAATCAATATCAATCTCTTACGGTGAAGGAAAACATCGTGGGCAACATGTGCACGCCTGCGTCAAGATTCAAAGGTTGTGCGTGAAGTCGGCCAATCGCACTGGACCCGCGTGGATGACTAGTGCCTATAAACCCTTTACTCGTGCTACGGTAGGGTCGTTTATGAGCTGATGATGATGATGAAACACATATACACTAAGACCACTGCCTTCTATTTCTAAATCCTACAAGCAAGCTCACCTGATTGTTAGTGATACGTTTGCATTACATATACGATGTTTGAGAAGGCTGTTGCCTCATATCCGTATTTCTCGATACGATATCTGACACTGGCGTGAATACCTACCAAGACGATTTAATTTGTTAATACTAATAAGTGACCATACTAAATAAAGGAATAATATTAAGGCATTATGTGTAATGAGGCCCAAAGTTGGCTCATTCTTCCTCCCTTACGTGACCCTCTTTACGACAGTGCTCAAGTTAAGTCGTAACATTATTTTTTAACGCTTCTTCTTTGGTCCCGAACTATCTGTACCTAAAATCTGTCATGTCTTATCTTCAAAGTTATCGGTTGTAAGTCAACAAAAACTGCCTGAAGGTCGGACCTATCAAATTGATTAATTATTGTGTCAACTTAGAATATCTGATGAGTACCGCGTATAAGGTGCAACTTTGTTTATTTTTTAGATAGATAATAAATATCCTAGACTACCACACAGCGCCACATAGCCCAAACTAAGTATTTAGCCTGAAATATGGTACTGAACCATTGGTAAACATACTTACCTTTATACATTTTATAACTTATAAATTATGAGTAATCTTTTTATACATAGAAGCATCCAGATCATTACAAACACACATGTCATTTGTTGCCAAATATATGTTGTCATGCACACAAATATTTCTAATGCCTGAGGATTGAACCTGAAACCTTTGGTAGTAGCAATATCTCGACTATGACCACATGGGTCGTGTAAACTAGCAGAGGTTCACCTGATGGTAAGTAATGCCAGCCTATGGACACTCGCAACTCCATAGCATTAACATGTGCGTTCCACTTAAAAAAGGTAGAGGAAAATGGAAAAGAAGATAAGTTAGGAGGTCTATGGAAGCCTCACCCAGTCAGGAAAACAACGGAAAGTTGTTTCAGGCTGATTTTCTGATAGGCTGTTAAAAAACTCCGATGACCCTGCCTTTTAAGTAGCATGAGTCTTCTTTCCATGGATGTCCAGATGTTCTTTATGTCCTAATTTTTTTAAGATATCTCTCGTCTCTATTTATTCACATCATCATCACATCACATCAGCTCATTAAACGACTCCACCGAGGGCATGAGCCTACCCGTATAGGGCGTATAGGACCCCATTGAGCCATCGACGCTAGTTTATTCATTACAACAAATAAACGAGTAAAACGTTTCAATTAAAAATAACAATATTATTTTTATGTATAAGTGAACAAGACGGTCAGATCACTCACCTGGTGTAAGTGATATGCCTGACAATAACAAAGGCATTGTTAAAGGAAATCAATACCAGTAGATAATAATTACTTTCCGTCAACACTGCCCTACGCCCGTCACCTAGACGATAGATGTTAGGTCTCTTATACCCGGTAATTTTACTAGCTACAGTGCCCTCATCCGAAACACAGAAGTGCAATATACCTCTATTTTACGGGACGATATCTGGTACTATGGTGGTACCTACGGACGACTCAGTATCGAGATTATCACCTAGTATTGTGTAATTCACCCTAAAAAGTTCCTAGAAAAACAAATGTTTATAATAAATATGAATAGAGAAACCGACTTTACTGTGGTTAAAGTGAACAAAGAGCCAAATTCTTATAATATATTTTTTTTTCTTTTGCCGCTAGTGTAATTTTTATTTTTATATTCTGTATGTGTTTACCTGTTGTTTGCCGCCTTTCTTGTTTTGCATAGTTTGGTTTCCGCTAACACTTTGGTGTATGCAATTGTTTCTTTGAATTCAGTCTGTTTATTGGTCACACTCTCAATAGATATCGTACTCAGGATCCCCAAGATACAGGGTTTTCCTAGTTTGGGGTCCACTGGCTAATGAACGCATCTTCTGTGTTTATGTTACTCCGTTTTGTACTGTATCAGTCTATTCAGTATGTTGCTTTTTTTGTATTGTTTTTCTCTTTCTGTTTTGTAAATTGTGTGGATATAAATAAATAAATTCTAAAACAAATATTGCACAAGACAGTCCTGTTCAAACCACATGACGCCATGGCACAACTATTTGCTTATTTCGTCATAAACTGCTGCAGTAGCGTTATTAAATTGCATTCTCAAATCTTTAATACTATAACCACAATAAAGAATTTAAATTCAAGTAGTTCTAATTTTGAATTCAGTCCCCACGCGACTCGTGGAGCGTGTAGACGGCGTGGCGCTATGTATTTAACGTTTTATGAATTCAGCCTAGTATCTATAGTATGTACGTTTATTGCTGCAAAATAACTAGAAGTGGTTTCGACAAATAATAAAAAATATGTATTATTATTTATCATCATCTCATTATACTTCCCCACCAAGGGGTATAGGCCTTAGTAGTCCACGCGAGCCCAGTGCGGATTGGCCGACTTCACGCACAACCTTTGAATCTCTTCGCAGGCGTGCGCAGGTTTCCTCACGATGTATTCCTTCACCGTAAGAACGTCAGATAACGTACATATAATTTCGAAAACTCTGAAACACATTGGTTCGTGGCCGGATTTGATCCGCCTCTCTCGTGGGAAGGCAACGATTATTACTACGAGTAAAAACATTTAAAGATCTGACTCTCTTAGACTGCTTTCGTGATTTCGTGCGTTTAGCGTAGGTTTTGTTCACTACATTCAAATCCCTCGGGAAAATGCCCAGTTTAATTAGGACATTGAAGCTGAATCACCCTGATTGTCTGAAAAGGAAGATGATTCTGTGAGTAAAATGGGGGAGACTATACCTATTACCTAGCACTTAACTACGATGTTAAAGAGTGAGCGAGTACGTAGTTTGTAAGTCAGTTGGATGAAGTAGCGATTATACTCACACAAATGGAGGTGTTCATGCACACAAATATTTGTATAGCATGGAGATCGAACAGAAAATTCTTGTTGTAGTAGTCAACATAACCATTATTTCACGCGGGTCGTCATAAATTAAATAAATAAGTCAAGCTTAAGCCAAATAATCAACCTAACTCATTTCTATTCGTTCTATATCCACGTAAGTGTCTCAGGCAGATGTTGGGTTCCCTTTCCTTATTAAACCTAGCCACAATTTTAACTTGCATTTGATAGGATATTTTTGGGCGAATATTACGCGGGTCTGTTATTACGTTTGTTCTGGCTTACTTTGTTTTGATATTAAACAATTTCGGACAATTTGTATATTATAAGCTATTTGAAAACTTTGTGTATAATCTATATAAGTAACGTTATTACCCAGGTCCGTCTGTGCGTAACAGGCTTGTGTTTAGACCGTAGACCTTTAGAATCAACCAGCCTATATTATCTCACCGCAGGACATATGCCTTCCTGCACAAATATGAAGATTGTGCCAAAACCTAAAACGCAAAGAAGTTAAATAAGGAGCCATCTCCTTATTTAACTTCTTTGCGTTTTAGTCCATACTAGCGTGGTAAGTTACGGGTTGAATAAGAAGAAAAAATCTACTCGTAAATAGACGTAAACGTTTCTGAGTATTTACCATTGTGTTTTTATTTTATTTTATTAAGTGTACAGAACGGTCAGGACGGGCACCTGATGGTAAATGATTCCTTACCATGATAGAGCGGCGTTGAATAAGACCAACAAATGATAGACAGTTATTATTCTCCGTCAATGCCGACAACAGATGTTACATATCTTATACCAGGTTATTTTACTAGCTACAGTGCCCTCATCCCAAAACACGAGGTACAAATCATTTATATTTAACGGGACGATATCCAGCACTGCGATGGTATCAACCTAGACGATCAGTATAGAATCTACCACCTAGTAGTAAGTTTTATGCTGTAAATATGTTGAATGGAGCAAAAGGTTCTCGAGTGGCATCCACGTAACGGAAAACGAAGCGTAGGCCGATCCCCAATCAGATGGACGGATGACCTGGTTAATGGATGATGGGTAGCAGATGGATGTCAACTGCTAGGAATCGAGCCAGGTGGAAATCATTGGAAAGGCCTTCTTTCAGCAGTGGACATATTAAGCTATAATGATGATAATGATGATGATGATGTACACATGGCATGGAAGTGTCTCTGCAAAAAGTTGTTTTCTCAATTCATTTATTTGATTGATGCAAAATTAGATGTTCTCAAATCAAATAAAGGGCTTTTCATAGAGAGACACTGAATAAATAATAAGATGAATATACATTCACCATATTTAGAACATAATCGGATATAAGCGGCTCAAATATTATTTGGAAATGATTTATCATTTGATGTTACTGTGTGGAGACGTATTGATCATACCTAATTCTAAGATTCGACTAATAAGAATTTCGTTTCTGAGGAAAAACGTAAGTAGAACAATTTTGAAGCGAATTTCAGAATTTGGTCTTAAATTTCAGACGAGAGGTTGCTAGTTAAACTTGCAACCCATATATCCTGGGTTCAAAATTTACAAATTTACTTAAGTTAATAATCCTCTAGTATCTTGTTTCAATTTATCAGAGTTCAATGATGATATAAGTCATACTTTTCTGCGCCAGATATCCCAGTTCTCTAGATGAAGCGAGCCTCCACCAGTGAATATTAGGAAATAGTAAGGGCTTTCATCATAAGATGTGACTAGGTAAACTCAACAGAAAAGATATCGCCACGCTGCTCGGCATTTGCTGGAACTCCATAATACACGGTTATATTATTAAAAAATATGCATTTTATTATTCCATAGGCATTACGCAGCGCTACCAACCTCTAATTTGTGCTAGGAGCTAATACTATTGTAACAATCGGGTCAAAGGTTATCGCGGAAACACGAAAAAAACAATTGTTTCTAAGGACAGTTACGCCTAGCGAGTCTTTAACCACTTTTTTAGATATATATTTTTTTGTTAATACACAGATTAGGGATACAGAAATCGCGCAGACCAAAACAAGCTAATATGTTCATGCTCACAAATGTTTGTACAGCACAAAGATCAAACCGGGAACTTTTTAAGTAATCATAATACCTCATGGGTCGTTAAAATGTAATATATTTTACTTTGGACTTACGTACAAATGTATGCTTTGAGCGATACTCATTTTTATCTAAAAAATCGTAGAACTCGACTCTTAAAAGTAGCTACTGAAAAGACACATTAATATTTCATACAAGTCGTGTACTCAAAGAAAACATTGAATGGAACGAAAAAGGAACTAATCACAATTGGCACACCGACGTACGATCGCGTTTTTCCATTAGACACTTTTTAGTGTAGTGTTGAATAAGCTTTTCACTAACTTACACAATTTTGACCTAAGTAGTAACTGAGGCACGGAAGACCAACTGACAATGTTGCCCGAGAACATCTTCTTAGACCTTAGTGTTTATATATAAAGTTCATAACCGTTTGATTGAACCGCAAAATAACAGTTGGCACAGTCGAGGCAGTAAGAACTCTCGAGTGAAGTACTAGAGATCGATTCATGTATTTTCATTTCGATTTCAGGAGTATTGAGTTTGTAGGCACTCAGATGTTGGAGTGCTTCTATCGAAGTTGTACCTGACTTAGTTATTAGACGATTCATTGAATTTTGTTGAATAAAACAGTCAAATATTATAGTAGTTCCGTTAAGTCGTGAAAATTATGAATATTATTTTTGACGATCCATTTGGTGTTGCGGTTGAGACGTCAGCTGCGACACTAAGGGTTCCGGGTTCGATCCCTGGACAGTACAAACATTTGTGTGCACGAACATTTCCGTTTGTAATGGAATGGATGTTTTCCATGTATAATATGTATATATTTACAAAAAAAATTATATAAGTATTTTTACAAGCTGTTTAGTTCCCATACTACAGGCTTCACACTTAGCTTAGGGCTAGATGGAGCTGTGTGAATGTCAGTAGATATTTATTTATTATTTATTTATTTAATAAATCACTCATTCCAATCACATACCCATTCAGATACAGATAAATTGTATCCTCTGATCTTACATTTTTTATCATCAGCTCATTAGACGTCCCCACCGAGGGGCACGAGCCTACCCGTAAAAGGTGTATAGGCCTTAGTCTTCCACTTAGACTACACGCACAACCTTTGAATTTCTTCGCAGGCGTGCGCAGATGTCCTCATGATGTTTTCCTTTACCGTAAACGATAACATACATATAATTTCGAAAATGTGGAAACAAATTTGTACCTGGCGGGATTTGAACCTTCACCCTCCCGGTAGGAGAGCAACAGTCCGCACCATTGAGCAACCGACACTTACACATTTTAAATAAATAAAATCAAGGTTTTCAACTTCCACTGGTTCAGGTACAACTGAGTGTTTTGAATAAGAAATTTTTAATTAGAAAAATAGTTTTCGTATTCCCCTGACTCAATTAATTGGTTGCTATCCGATGCTAATTGGCAACTGCCGAGTCGTTTCAATTTACCCTTTTTCCAAGTGGAAAGTTTGTGCAGAAAGTTTCTTTTGATAAGCTTTGGGCGACCATTTGACTAATAACTTACCTAAGGGGTAAGTGATACCTTCGGGTATTAACTTTAATTATTGAATTGCCCGTGATGCGTGTGCATGCTTATTTTTGTGATCATTATTTTGTAAAGCAATTTATCTTTCATTAGTTTTAAGTCATATCAAAACCATTCCTGTATTCGTGTTTTTGACAATAGCAGATACTGGCCAAGATAAACAAAAAACTAAATTAAAAAAAAAACAGAAACGTCAGAATGTGAATTGGAGGGAATATGGTTATACCGGTTATAGAAATGGAAACTGTGATTTGTTATTGTTATATTTTGTGATGCATTGAGATAGATTGTTAAATCTAATTGTAGACTTGACTAAAACTGTGGTTTGGAATCAATTAATTACAATATTTGCAGGAGTTTATTTTATTCTACAAGGGTAATCATAATGGTTGTGAAGAATTTTACCATAACCTCCTGGTAGGTAAGTTGGTGACGGCAATCAGTGACGTGCACTACATATATGCAAATAAGCAGTGTATACCAGGTTACACAGGTGTATCCAACACATTAAATCATTACCACTTTTGAGCCCATTTTCCTCTATGGCTTTGAAAACAGGCGAGATCGGCTGTCATTAACAGTACTCAATTTGACAAAATATAAATTATTTATTGTTTTTGCGATTAGCGTCACTCGATTTGCATACCCTTCTCACAATCTATGTGCACGCCACTGACAGCAGTTACTATAAAATCATCATCTACAGCTCATCATACGTCCCCACCGAGGGGCACGAGCCTACCCGTAAAAGGTGTATATAGCCTTAGTCGTCCACGCGGGTCCAGTGCGGATTGGCTGACAACATGCACACCCTTGAATATCTTCGTAGGCGTGCGCAGGTTTTCACACAATAATTTCTTCAACGTAAGAGAGTCAGGTAAACGTACATATAATTTCGAAAAATCAAAGATATTTGTGGTGGGCTTTGAACCTGTATCCTCCAGATCGAAGGTAACAGTCTAGACTAATGAGTCACCGACGTTCCCAGGTTCCAAAATGCGTGAATTTTAAAAATAAATTCTTTTGACTCTAAATCCAGGAATGGACTGTTAGTTGTAAATACTTATTATTTGCATTTTTGTGCTTACAATTAGTCAGGTTAAAATAGAAACCGAAACCATATAAGCCCTTTTTTTAAATTTTCTTTCATAATGATGATTTTGAAATTATAATTAGGATCTCTTCTAAAGTAAATGCATCAGTAATAAACTCTACGACATTTCCAAACAGCAGTACAATGCAAACAAGGGCAAAACTGGCATAATCAAGGTACGCAAATTAAAGACATTTTGGGGTTGGATGGGGCAACTTTATGAACTCTCATTTCGGTTTCAAATCACGAGACGGGGTCGAATGGACCCCTATGCTAATAGGTGGGGGTTGAAATTACAAACAACGACCCATTATGTAACTTATTGACAAACTGAAAGCGTTTATTTCTAATGACTGGCTCTATGGCGTATTTTGTAGAGCCATTTGAATTTCATTAAAAATCCAATGATATTGTGTATATACAAAGGTGCCATCTGTGCCTCTAAAATGAACCGCCGAAGAGAATACAGTTTGTACTCTTTTGTTAAGGTAAATGTAGGCTTCATTCGAAATATGTGTATGTGTGCTGTAACTGCATTCGAAACACTTTTTTCGATTGTTTTGTGAGCATATCACGAATCTATACTTTTTTATATCATTGTAAAAATCTAATAATTTTGCGTTCATCGGATGAAGATTAATTTGTGAAATATTGTAAATATAATACTTGAAATATTTTAACAGGTAAATATATCGGGTTTGATGTTTTTTTAATTTTCATTTTACAAGTATCTATCGATAAGTAACTTATTCCATAATAGTTCATGATTACATTTTTAATTTCAGTTACTAGGCTTTTACGCCTCATGAGGACAGGGGCTTCCCATACTGGACTGATATGGAGACTTTTTAACGTATATTAATAAAAAATCATCATCAGTTCATTTAACGTCCCCACCGAGGGGCACGAGCCTACCCGTATAGGGTGATTAGGCCTTAGTCGTCCACGCTGGCCCAGTGCGGATTGGACGACTACACACATAACCTTCGAATCTCTTCGCAGGCGTGCATGAAGGTTTCCTCACGATGTTTTCCTTCACCGTAAGAGCGTCGGATAACGTACATATATTTTCGAAAATTCGAAAATACATTGGTACGTGTCGGGATTTGAACCTCAGCCCTCCCGGTAGGAAGGCGACAGTCCACACCACTGAGCTACCGACGCTCTTATTACAGGCTAAATAACTAGTTTGGGACTAGATGGCGCTGGGTGAATGTCAGCGGATACTTGTTTATTTATTTAAATGTGCACATTTTCAGTCAATTTTCAATTACCGGGAGGGCTGGGGTTCAAATCCCGACACGTACCAATGTATTTTCGAATTTTCGAAAAATATATGTACGTTATCCGACGCTCTTACGGTGAAGGAAAACATCGTGAGGAAACCTTCTTGCACGCCTGCGAAGAGATTCGAAGGTTGTGTGTGAAGTCGTCCAATCCGCACTGGGCCCGCGTGGACGACTAAGGCCTAATCACCCTATACGGGTAGGCTCGTGCCCCTCGGTGGGGACGTTTAATGAGCTGATGATGATGGGTACTAAATAAAGGGTATTTACGAAAAATAATAATAGTTTTTTTTGTAAATGCATACATATAAGAAACAACGTATATCTACAAAATATATATATAAGTATTTACATAGTTTTTTTTGTAGATACATACGTATTATACATAGAAAACACCCAGACCAATACAAACAGACATATTCATGCACACAAATGTTTGTACTGAGTGATCGAACCCGGAATCCTCGGTGTAAGAGCCGACTTCTCAACCCCTTATACCATATCGGTCGTCATTTGAATGAAGACTTGCAAATTAGCCCCACGTTAAAAAATGTTTAATAATAATAAATGATGCAAACCCTCCTTGATAACGACAACCCGCCAATTATGGTAAATTACGACGCGTGTCAGCCAGCCAGACACAATTTGCACCAATTAAAATTCGGCGTGAGTCGACCGCTATTACATTTGTTTGTGAAGCCATATTGTTCACATGTTTGTCATTTTCACATGTTTCTACATTTTACCCATTTGCACACGTTTATATGTATGAAATAAAAGATTAATAAATAGTAAATATCCACTGTCATTCACAGAGCGTGTAGTTATGGTACTAAACACAGTTGTTTTATCAGTATAAACATACTTCTTTTTTGTAAATATAAATACTCATATACACTACATATACATTATACATAGCAATACCCAGACCAACAAAAGCAGACATTTACATGCACATAAATATTTGTATTGCCTGGGGATCAAACCCGGAATCCTTGGTATAGTAGCCAAGATATCAACCAATACACCAAATACGTCATCAAATATGATTCTAAATTTTTGCCATTTGTTCTTGTTTGCGTTGATATGTATGTGTGTGAAGAGTAGTATCAATGTGGCCTCACTCTCCATTCTCTTTAGCTTTTATGCAGCATAGTGTTCTTTTCAATAAAATTATTCGGTTTTGTTCACCAGCTGAGTTTCACTACCATTTCTTCTCTTCTTTATGTTATATGAAGCAGACGAGCAAAGAAGACACCTGGGCCTCAATTTCACTATTTAACATCACGATACTTTACAATTCAACTGTTTTGGTTATCCCGTACAATTTTAATGTTAATAGTTCAAAATAGTACCTTATTGTAGAGAAGAATAAACTTTTTAACCAATTAAAATCACGATCCTGTGATTGATAATTTAGACAAATTACGATCCTGCTAGATTTTAAGATTATCGGAATTTGGGCCCTGACGGAAAGTGAGCATCTTCGCCCATGAACAACGCGCCAAGCAGACATGCCACCGTTGCAATGTTTACATCTCGACAAAATTACAGGTTCCATCTATACGTAATCACTGTAAATCAAAGTCCTCTGCACTTTTTGCTGCGAGCGACTCAACTTTGAAATTAATTTAAATAATCTACACTTAAATAAATTGGAGTGTCTGTTTTTAATACTGAAATAGCCATATTTTTCTTATGCATATAAATATATATACGGTACATACACCAAAACTTTTTATTTTAATAATTTATCTCTGTCTGTATGTCCGTTAGTTCCGGGTAATTTCTGGAACTCTGGAACGGCTGAGCATATTTGGACGGAACTTTTGTTAGCAGGTAGCTGATATAATAAGGAAGAACATAGGCTACGGTTATTTAGGAAAATAAAATCGCATGCGATGCGCGCTTTTTAAGTTATGTTTTACTGCGGAATCTTATTAGTAATAAAAATAACATGGCGTTTTTCAATAAGATCTAGAGATCACAAGTGCCAAAAGTAATTCAGAGCATTGTTAACTGCCCTCTTTCCTAACAAAAGTAGCTACATGCAGTGAAGTGTGTACAGTCTCAGTATAAGTAAACATGCCCCCATCCAATTAAGAAAAGTTCCCAAAAGTCCAAATAAACGAGGCAGCCGACAATTAAAGGATATTTTGCGCGAACAATAGGTGTGCTCGTACCCTGAATTTTAACATGGAGGCATTTTGATTTGTCGCGTACACAATTCCTTGCAGAGTCCGTGCAATTATGGACCTTTCCACGTTGTAATAGAAACACTCTTAGGGAGATCTTTCTAAACGTGTACGTGCATAGAATACGTAAGATATCGCCAGTTTTCAGCTATTCTTTGCATATAGCGTTATGGTTGTGAATGTAGATTTTGCGGCCACAATAAATATGTAATGTGCCATTAAATAAACATTTGTTTTGTTTATGAAAGAAAGAAACATATCTTTTCAATTTAAAACATCACATAAATCCCATAGTTAAATAATAAAACAATATTTATGCATAAGCTTACTAAAATATTCGAGGTGAGTAATGGTGTGAGTGGTGTCCTACAAGTTTTAGACAAACTAAACAAACTGAATCATAAGCCCGGACCTCCTCAATAGTGAACCATGACATTGGTTTTCATTGATCCTTGTTGAGTAGACTCACAGTCAGTCGCCTGCACTCAATATACTTGTGCAAATAAGCAGTGCATAACCTGTGCATCCAGACAACCCGGAAAATTGCCAACCAATGAAATATTTCGCACTTATTCGCCCATTTTACTTTACAAAATTGAAACCTTAGGCGGTCTGCTGTCATCAACAGCACTATGACAAAATGGAAATTAATTATTGTTTTTGCGATTAGTGTCACTCACTTTTCATACCCTACTCACAATGCCTCTCTCTCTCTCTTACATGCCATTGCTCACAGTTGGTTTCGGTAACCATATGTGTTGTTAGAAAAGAAAAAAAAATTCGCTACTTTTAAAACCGACTTTAGGTACACCCTCCTCTAGCTAACTCACCATCTTTTGTTTTTGCTTTGATGGGTTACCCTTTGCATTACAACAACTAATTTGATCCAAATTCCACACAATTCGAGATAGCACGTAAAGGTACTTTAAAAAGGGATAACTATCCAGCACTTATGCGTGTAAAATTTTACAACGGGTACAGGAGTGAGGATACGTTATTATGGGCTTAATGACGATAGTTAATATTATCTTTTATAACATTAGCTACTGAATGGGTTTCGTGAGGGGAACAAGGGATAACATTGCCGGAAGCAATATATGTGTATAGGTTAGTGGTAACGACATGTCGTTATCATTTGTAAATAAGTTTGAATAGATTTTTTTAAGTTGGCGTGTACTTGACCCGTTGCCATGTTTCAATAGCTTATGGAATGTCATTTTACACAAATCTTTGTCGATAAGAAAAGCCTTGAAATATATAATTATTTTTAATAAAATTTTATTATAAATGAAAAAAGTGGAGTAGAAACACTTTCTGGTGCATAATGGGGAAGACATATAACAGGTTGAAGAGACAGAGAGATTCTCTTGAAAAGTCAGTAATTAATTACTTACTTATTTTTGAAGTGAAACTTCTAATATTGTTAAATGTTTAGAGATACTTTAGCACGAATAGATTACTGAGTTGACATAAAATAACACTAAGTTTTGTTTTTTTGTATTAATCTGGGTGTTTGTATGCATGTATGTTTTTACAACAAAAAGTAAATTAGTATGTTTATCCGTTGTTAGATCCAATACTAGAGATACCTGGCATAAATTTGACGACCCATTTGGTATTGCGGTTGAGACGTCGGCTGCAACACTAAGGGTTCCGGGTTTGATCTCCGGGCAGTAAAAATATTTTTGTTGCTGAACATGTCTGTTTGTAATGGTCTGGGTGTTCATATATATTATACGTATGTCTTTACAAAAAAATATAACTATGTTTATCCGTTGTTTAGTACCCATAATACAGGCTTCACGCTTATCTTGGGACTAGAAGGCGCTGTGTGAATGTCAAAAATAGAAATTAGGGTTATATTGCAATGTGCGGTTACTCTGTACATAAATTTATATATTCATACATTTCTTGAATAATTTCATTAACTGAAAATCTTGTTACGCAACAGTTTAAAGGCCCACTGCATTATGAAGTCATCCGAACGGGTGTCCCTCAGGTATTGTGGTTAAATTAGCCGGTTACTTATTAATTCACCGTTTGCCGAAGTTCTCCAAAGTAGCTGTAATTAAAACTTTACCCTAAACAGTCTGACCTATAAACGCTAACTTAGTAATTTAATTAACTTTCTTTGACAACCCGTGGCAGTTCATTGTTAGACTGGTTTTGACATAATCTTCACATCCATGGATGTATAAAAAAATATAGACGGACTGTCATTAATACATAAAATGTGTCACCAAAATGACAACTGCTCTCTATGATGTCATTATGCTAAAAGTATACTAATTTTAAACTGAACATATGTCGTCGAATTGCTCATTTACCTATGGCACGTCATTTCAAAAATTTTGTTATCCTTTGTGTGCGGACTGACAAAAAGCGATTCAGTAATTTAAGCCTGTTGAGAAGGAAGCACCTAAGAAAACTCAGCAGTGAAACACACAACTAGAAAGCTAACAAAAGTTTACGTCAAGAAAACTTGAATATGTTTACTGTTGTATTCATTTTCCACTGTATATTATTAGAAGTACAGAAAACTAATCGCACAGCCAGATCAACTGTGATCGTTTAAACAGACTTTGCAAAATGGAAATACGTTTGTAAAATTTAAAGCTCAAATTGTAAGGGTCCTCACACACGTGCGGCCATCTGTTCACCGCTACGTGACCTTAGCGACGTGCCCCAAAGCTCTCAATATTGTGCCAGATATATAAGAGGGAGGCAAGCGACGTCTCTTGGTCTGGAGTCTTTTTAAGTGAAGTTTTCACAAGTACGTAGAAAATTTTCATTTGTATGTTTTATTTTAAACCTTTAATATCTATCTTATGCACGCCTGCGAAGAGATTCGAAGGTTGTGTGTGAAGTCGTCCAATCCGCACTGGGCCCGCGTGGACGACTAAGGCCTAATCACCTTATACGGGTAGGCTCGTGCCCCTCGGTGGGGACGTTTAATGAGCTGATGATGATATATCTTACATAGATATATATTAAATTTCAACGATAGAGAGTATTTAATGATGGAGCATAGGTGGGGCAATGGTGTGTTGCCTTCCGACCGGGAGGGCGAAGGTGCAAATCTCGCCACGACAATGTGTTATCGAATTTTGAAAAGTCGAAAACACATTGGTAAGTTATTCGACGCTCTTACGGTGAAGGAAATCACCGTGAGGAAACCTGCGCACGCCTGCAAAGAGATTCATAGGTTGGGCGTGAAGTCGACCAATCCGCACTAGGCCCGCGTGGACGACTAAAGCCTAATCATCCTATAAAGGGTAGGCTCGTGCCCCTCGGTGGGGGCGTTTAAATTCATGTGATAAATTATGTTGTGACCTTACACGATAACAGTCTTGTGATTAATACTCGTCCAAGACGATAAACAGGTATGATAAAAGCTCATATTATCATGGGTGTCTGTGATATTGGTAAATTTAATATTTGTTTTAATGATCCATTTTAATGATGTCATTTTTTTATTTGGACTTAACCCTGCTACGTGTAAATTATCATAGAATACTATAAATAACTCTTACAACTTGCAAGATATAATTATAATTTGAGAGAACACATATGCCAATGGCAAATATGAAAAAGAAAAGCAAAAAGGAAAACCATTGTCATTTTACTATTCTGATTAACATTACCACAGACATGTACACTGTATCAAACAAACCACGCTATACGAAAATAAATCCAAATACTGCGTTTTATGACTATAACCTCGTTCAAAATCACTTCTATAAAATAAATATCTAACTTATAAAAGATCTGTCCCGAAGCCTAAATCTTTATCGTAAATACAGGCACTGAAGTTCTTATACAATCAGACATAAGGTATACAATTCAACTTTGGTTACAAGGTCATAAAAACAAATGACAATATCAATAACCAACTCAAGTTCAGCGAACTCCTTATCAACGAAACACACGACGGAGTCGAAGCGCAGAAAACGAAATGAAAATATAACACTGGGAAAGTCAACAAAGCACAAAATTAGTTTTATCCGAAAATAGAAGGAAAAAAGGCAACGGGGCAAAAATGCGCCAGAAATGGGAAATGTCGACGGTTTGGCGAGGATTCTTTGTAAGGATATCGCTTTTGATACTCTTAAAACCGCTCAATTTTAAAGTTCTTATTTTACACTAATACGGTCTTCGTTAATGGTTTTGCCTATACATAATTATTTAAATGCATAGACCAAAAATTTTCTAAGGATAAATTAAATCTTGCATATTTTTGCAAAATTCAGTAGCCAATTATGCCATTCTTTCATTTCTTTACAAAGTATTCATCTAGATTTGGTTGCATCGGCATATGACACTTTCGGCATTCGTGATTGACTTCACGAAATAATTATAAATTACAATTACATTCTTATAAATACCTATAATACTATAAAATACAAAACGTACACTGCTGCATGAAAAAAACCACCATCAAACATTAATCACACGCGCTAGTCCGCTAGACGAACTGGAAAACTAGAAAGGTACCTTCTGTAATTAAACTTTCTGTCATCATCATCAGCCTATGAAGTCTCACTGCAGGGACAGGCCTTTCCACATAGCTATGGAGTTTGAAGATCCGTGCGGACTGATGGGTTTAAATAACTGAATTCCTAAGCTGCTGACCTGAGCTGATACTAGTTGGGACCAACTGCTTGATTTGCCTTTACGTACGTAAGTACGAGTCCTTCCGTGCTTATATGCTTGACTCCTGCTTCCGATTGTAAATTGAATTCAAATTCAATCAACGCTATTGAGCTCTAAATCTCCGATAGTTTTTTTTCTATGTTATAAGTGTACAGGACAGTCTGGACGCTCACCTGATGGTAAGTGATACGTCAGACCATGACAGAGCGACATTAAAGGAGACCAACAACTGACAGACAGTTATTATCCTCCATCAATGCCGCACTGCGCCCGTCACCCGAGACAACAGATGTTAGGTCTCTTATACCCGGTGATTTCACTAGCTACAGTGCCCTCATCCCGAAACACAAAAGTGCATAACACTCCTGTTTCACGGGATGATATCTGGCACTGCGGTGGAACCTACCTAGACGACTCAGTATCGAGTCTACCACCTAGTAAAGTACTATGCATTCATTTGACATTACCGAGAGTACATCACTAGACTCGATGCTCGATCCTCTGTCATCTCAATTTGACGTGAAGATGAAACTGTTAGGAGACGCGTGCCATTTGTAGTTTTTAAGGTTCCCGATATTATTTCATTACTTATAAGCTACGACATGGAGCTTAAGTGACAAAGAAAGTTGGATTTTAGATTTAATTCCCGGGTTTGGATTTTTATTAAGTACGCTACTTTTCTCAAACAAACGACGATATTTCAATTCGATGTTGTGAAAAGCCGTACATACAAAGGCACAAGTGCATATAAGTAAACGTCACTAACTTGGGTTGTTTGTCGAGGATTTAATTTAAAATTTCAGTTCATGTAGTCAACTGCAGTAAGTGAATTTGTTCATAAATCTAACTTCGAACTGCTGGCTGGTATTGTAGGAAATACATTTATCCTGTATAGGCATTTGATTAATATTTACGGACAAGTTTTACATTTATATATGCAATATATATAATTTTTTTTCTGAGTAGTCCATTTAAATATGATACATTTTTAAGATACTTTGAATCATTAATATTGAAATCTGATTCTAAATTTGAATCTGAAATATTGGTTAGAGTATTTTAATCTGGTGAAAAAAGAACGTATACTTTGTAAGTATTACTAAAAACCAACGAAAACGAACGAAACGATTTATCTAGCTTATTTTAAGAATTTGCACGTGAATTCGTTGTCTTCTGCTGTGACAAGTAATATCTATAAATACATATAGGTAAATAACGATCTTATATGTTTCAAATTACTTGAGAGAAAAAGTAAACTCACCTCGGACCGTAGCGTTCCGCCCATAAAATGTCGAAAACTTGCTTTTCCCGACAGTTCGTGGGTTTACGATAGAACGACTCATGAATAGTTCCTATTCCTATCCTATTCAACCTATCGCAGTCCACTGCTGGACATAGGTCTCCCCCATTTCGCGCCAGATATCCCGGTCCTCCGCTTTCCTCATCCAGCCTCCACCAGCGACCTTTCGCAAGTCGTCGGTCCATCGGGCCGGAGGGCGTCCTACGCTACGCTTGCCGAGACGCGGTCTCCACTCCAGAACTCGTCTGCTCCAACGGCCATCGGTTCTGCGACATACGTGACCAGCCCATGAATAGTTATCCCCAAGAATTTACGTGTTGTAATAATTTCCTATGCATCTTTGAATGTTTCATCATCATCAGCTCATTAAACGTCTCCACCGAGGGGAACGAGCCTACCCGTATAGGGTGTTTAGGCCTTGGTCGTCCACACGGCCCAGTGCGGGTTGGACGACTTCACGCACAACCTTTGAATCTCGTCGCAGGCGTGCGCAGGTTTCCACACGATGTTTTTTTCACCGTAAGATAACGTACATATAATTTCGAAAATTCGATAACACATTCGTACGTGGCGGGATTTAAACCACAGCCCTCCCGGTAAGAGGGCAACAGTCCACACTATTGAGCCTCCGACGCTCTTCAGGGAAAATTGAATGTTTAAACATTCAATTTTAGAATATATAAATGATGTTGTTACAAAACACCATTTTGGTATCTAAATAGGTATCAAAACGGTTATTTACAACAACTTGGACATAAAACGGACCATATATGTTTTGTGATCGAAATACCCAACCAAAGAGTGTGCCAAAATTTATGCAAGTTGTACTTATTCTATTGAAAGGATAATGCATAATGAATAATAAGCAATGCCTGAGTTTTATAGCAAAAATATTCTTAATAGAATTAATTCCTCAATTAGAATAGATTTAATTCTATTCTAATTGAGGAAATCCGTACGTGGCATAAAGGTTTCCTCACGATGTTTTCCTTCACCGTGAGAGAGAGTGAGAGTGAGTGCGTCGGTGGCTCAATGGTGTGGACGCCTTCCTACCGGGAGGGCTGAGGTTCAAATCCCGATACGTACCAATGTATTTTCGAATTTTTGAAAATATATGTACGTTATCCGACGCTCTAACGGTGAAGGAAAACATCGTGAGGAAACCTTCATGCACGCCGGCGAATAGATTCGAAGGTTGTGTGTGAAGTCGTCCAATCCGCACTGGGCCCGCGTGGACGACTAAGGCCTAATCACCCTATACGGGTAGGCTCGTGCCCCTCGGTGGGGACGTTTAATGAGCTGATGATTAATTTAAATCTAGGTTGCGGTTAAAAATCAGTGGTTTGCTTTCAATAAACCTAAAGATGAGCTATGATCGTTTTGTATCACTGCGACACTCAAATTCGTGGCTGCTTCCAGCTTGATTTCTTGTGAACATAAAGGCTGGCCGCTAGTAAATATAAAACCGGCATGCGGAGTGTACATTGTGAGCTAAAGCCTCTTTTATAAGGTCACGCATCGATCAAAATTGCGCACACACTGCCCTCGACCCCTATTACGCGCTTTCATTACGTCCACTTAGTCGCTATTTGGACGTTTTTGGTACAGTGATGTGTGTTGTTAACATTGTCGATAGTTTTAAATAACTTAAATGGTTTATTTAAATTACGTTTAATGCAGGGATGATAAAATTTGACGCAATTGCGTTCCAAGATCAAATTCACGATATTTTTATTTATAGTAAATATGTTAATTATGGTATTCGATGTCAGTAATCTTTTAATGGCTGTTATTTTTCAACAATTTCAGATGCGATATGTTCTACATATATATAAATAAAATAATAAAAAAAATACCAAACACCTTTTCCGAAATTATAATCGTAGGTGAATAATCATCAAAATCATCATTTCCATCACGTTGGTTGACCTTACACTAAAATATGCTTATTATCAAAAACCCCTGTTTTTTATTCTAATAAAGTTCGATATTGTTAGAAATAAGCCAGGCTGATTTACAAATGAATAATTTTATCATCCCGTTGATAAAAGGTTGATAAAGCATCACCCCACCTGTTGTTAAATGATTATCCTCAGCATATTAGCCATACAGTTTACGGAAAAGTTTAACGTTTCATGAAATCAGTAACACCTAAATGCACATCTCCAAACTAGCCTCTAGTCACGTTGATGTTAATATCGTACTTACCAATATCGCATTACCAATAAATGAGCGAAAAAATTCATCGATTATCGATATTACTGTTCGAAATACCGATCAACCTTATGCCAACCGCGACACAGTTTCAGCTAGGAACAATTCCACAAACGTATGCCCACCATTAGTTGCACCAAATGTTTTGAAATTCACTTTATCGCTGTCATTTGCTTATTGGTCTTTCAATTAAATTAAACAGTCTATGTATTCGTGTAGTAAGAGAAATTATTTTGAGCTTACTTTACTTTAATAAGTCGTGACAGTCCACAGCTGGACTTACCGCCGACCTTACCGGCATCTCTTAAAAACGTATTACTATAATGATACGTCAGCATTTTTTACTAGAAAAGGCGAAGTGATATTATTTTAATACGGTTATAAGCGACGGAGGTAACCCCCCTTAGAACTGAGAAAAACATTGCCGGCCCTTAAAAGAGAGTACGCTCTTTGTTAAAAGAACTTCAAGTCATATGAATACGTTCTCTTTCAAGTTAGGAAGGAAACAGCAAAGGGGTGTATTTTCGGTTGTTAAGCCAAAGCGGAGTTATCTTATCTACTCTTTATTACATTTACGCTTTGCCCTCGCAATGTTGTAAATCACACGTAGATTTGGTACAGAACAGTATCAAGCTGCCTCCTAATGAAGGGCTTACAATCCACAAATCACTTAGGGTGGAATGGGTGTAAAGTGGTGCTGAAACCGGATTTAACACAGTTGTTATGAGGAAATCTAAGTAACTAAGACATGGAGAAACTATGATAAGAGGAAAACTGCCATGCTGGAATTCACGTCATAATCTCGTAGATGACCATTCTTACAAATATTAAAAGTCCGTAAAAAATACTTAATTTTATATATTTAACTTTCTCAGTGTCTTTGTTTCCATTGAACGTTCCGATTTCCAAACATATCAAACAGTATAGTGCGAGCCTTCCGTCCGAACTGAAATTTTGAAGATGAATTAAGTCGTTGCTTCTAATACTCTCAATGTCCTCTGAAATGTCAAGCGATACTTTATTCCGGCTTTACTGAAATCAAATCAAGGTCAGGTCAAAAATATAATATACAGTCGCATGGCATATCCTTAAATACATATCCTTTCTAAGGCAGCTACTTCGTTGCCAGGCTTCTGTTACTATTCAATGCACATAAATTTAAGACGGTTGGTAGGTAATGTGTTGTATTTAATAGATT
Source organism: Leucinodes orbonalis (assembly GCA_019425675.1). Lineage (NCBI taxonomy): Eukaryota > Metazoa > Arthropoda > Insecta > Lepidoptera > Crambidae > Leucinodes > Leucinodes orbonalis. The sequence continues at coordinate 22,933 of PQWD01014695.1, read as the reverse complement.
CATATACTGTACAACATCTTAACGTTATGATTCGAAGCCGACTCTTTTTCGGAAGGTCATTTTGATCTTAGTCAATTATGGTTTCCACAGGTTAAAGGGCAAGGAGAGAGTGAAAAAGGATCTCAGTTTATTGCCATAACTATCTTCTTGACAATTCCAACAAATCTAGTACCAACCAACGAACACCAACTAATCGAAATTATTGGCTATTTTTTATTTATTTAAGGGTAGGCAAACAAGTAAACGATTTATCAGATGGTAATTGAGATCGCTACCCATGGACACACATTGTCCAACTTTAAAAAGGAGAGGAAACAGGAAATATGGGAAATAAAAAGGAAGAACCGGCCTACGCCCCCGAAAACCTCACGCGCGCATTGTTTCACGTGGGCTTTCGATGATGCCATTAACTTCACACATTCACACTTTCGTGTCTTAGTATATCTCTCCCACATACTAGGCGGTAGACTCGGTACTGAGTCCTCTAGGTTCCATCACAGTGCCAGATAACGTCCCGTTTTAAACGTTTCGTGTTTTGCACTTCTATGTTTAGGGATGAGGACACTGTAGCTAGTAAAATTATCGGGTAAAAGAGACCTAACATCTGTTGTCTCGGGTGTCGGGTACAGTACGGCGTTGATGAAGAATAATAACTGTCTCTCAGTTTGGCTCCAGAAAAACCGCTCAGTCATGGTCAGGCGTATAATTTACCATCAGGTGGGCGTCTTAAATGTCCTGTACACTTGGTAACATAAAAAAAAATAAGGTAACCAATATATTGGACATTCCCAATCTACAAGTCAGCAAATCGTTCATACTAAGGGCTAATGAAGGGTTGTCGCACTCAAGGAGGAATGAGCAAGAGGCGGAGCGACAACCGCGGCACAATTAGATTGCGGGATAGGAGTAATTGGCCCGGGATTTCTGGAGCTTTAATCAATGTAGACAGATAGCACTGTACAAGATGGTGCAATAAACTTGAGTCTTGTGTTGTCACTGGAACATATTGGAATTAAATACGATTGTCTTGCGACTATTTATGTGGCATCTACTTTCAGGTTATGAAACTTTTAAAAATGTAGTTACAAGAAACAGACGAAAATCTGTATTTCTACAAACCAAACACGTACATAGCCAGTTATATCTTTATTGTTAAAAAAAACACAATTTTCAGTAATTTTTAAAAAAGCCTTATAAGCTAGCTGCAAACAAGCTAGTATGCGGATATTTATTTAAATATTGTCCATTATTTAACCTATTTGTACTTAGTACACGAGTCACCTAAAGCCATACAAATAAGAATTGAATTTCGGCACAAGTTGAAGAAATAAATACACGGAATCTCTATGAAGACTTCCAGGTATTATCCGTGAATATCACAGCTGTATTGAATACCTTTTGACTACTTCAGTTACGGAAAGTATTTATTGTTTATAAAATCGCTAAATTTTATCTTGCGTAATTATTGACAGTTAAATTCATAGTTCATATTATAGTAAGATTATATATGAATAGATATGTCTGTTTGTTTCGCTTTTACAAATAAACGGCTGAACAGATTTTTTTAAAATTTTGAATGGTTATAGGAGGTAACTTGGAAACTGACATACACTAAATTTTGTCCAATTCTAACATCCCATTTCCCTTAAAGGGGGGGGGTGAAATTGTGTATGAAGCATTCCGCAATTTTTAAGGAAGAAAGCTAAATATTGGAATGCGAACTATTTGTCACTAACAAAAAATACTGCATCACTTTTTCCTGAAATCTGCCCTTAAGCCTTAAAAGAGGGTTGGGGGGTTTCATAAAGAATTTTCTGCAGTTTTAAAGGTAGAAAGCTAAGAATCGTTGAAACGTCGTTTAGTTGTATGTACAGCATCTGAAAAATAATATTCGGTTTACGTAACCAAGAAAGGGGACTCGTGTTATCCCGAACTTATTCCTTGTCAACTCGCTCGTCTTTATAAAGTACAGTCTAAAAACATCAGGTTGAGACCAAAAACTTTAAATAATTATTTATTGACCCATTCGGTGTTCGTCAAGGCTTGAGCTAGGAAGTACTAGGACTTCATACATGACCAAGATGTTCTACTTTTTAAAATATTTATAGCTGCTTGCCAATGTTTCATCGTCATCATATACGTCCCCACCGAGGGTCATGAGCCTACCCGCAGTGTAGTGGCCTTAGTCATCCACGCGGGCCCTGTGCGGATTGGCCCACGCAAAATCTTTGAATCTCTTCACAGGAGTACGCTGGTTGCTTAACGTTGTTTTTCTTCATCGTAAAAGTCCCATTAATTTCACTTACTACAGTGCCCTCATCTCGAAACACAAAAGTGCACCACGCTTATTTCACGGCACGATATCTGTCACGGCAGTAGTACCTACCTAGACAACTCACCTACCTACCTAGCGAGTCTACCACCAAGGAAACACTTTCTCCTATAAATAGCTGCGACATTATCGTCACTTTAATATAACGTTACCATAAGATATTACGATGATTAATAGCATAGGAAGTTGCTGGCCCAAGGGGTTGCGGTTACCACCTACCACAAACTAATGCCACGTTAATTATATATTTACTATGACGTGATATATTACTTTACGTCTCTCGGGATGGTTAAGTAATCTTAATACGTAATGGGATAGCAATGATGTAAAAAAGTATGGATTCGTGATATGCTCACGAAACAATCGAAAAAAGTGTTCCGAATGCAGTGACAGCACACATACATATTTCGAATGAACGTACATTTACCTAAACAATATTGTACAAACTGTACTCTCTTGGCGGTTCGTTTTTGAGGCACTGATGGCGTATCTACCTTTATATATACAGAATATCATTGTGGGATAGGTTATAAATAAACACACATTTTAGGTTTTAAAATGAAATCCCTTTGAAACGCTTTATATTGTATTCCACAGGGTGAAAAGTATAACGGAGGTTTTTCCTCTTTTCCCTCTTTCTATAGTTCATTTTTAATGGTAATAGTATCGTGACTTAATAATATGATAGCATTATAATGTTCAATGAGTTTGAAATTTGGTATCGTAGGTATTAAATTAGCTACTAAATTATAATAGGCAGGGATTTATGTTATAGCTTAAGATATATATTAGCATGTTACTACATAAATGAAAAGATTACATTTTACTACAGTTGTATTAAACATCGTTTGTAGAAATGAAAGCGTTTTAAGGTTGGTAACATACCCATTTGTTGCTTCTTAAACGTTATTATGCGAGGTATCATTTACCATCAGGTGAACCATCTGCTCGTTTGTCTATAACATATGAAATACAAAAACATGGGCTGATGTTTTTATAGATCATCGTTTCTTGGTGTGTTAGTCTGAGCTTTGAGTTCGGATCATTGCTTGCTCCGAAAGGTTTTGAGTTTGAGTTTTATAAGGTTTTGAGCTCGGGTTTTACGGAAAGACTACATAGTGAAACTTCGTGTGATTATTCTGTTGGGTTAGGATAATTAAGGTTATAATTTCGTCTGAATAAAGATGGTTCCGTGCTTCGCAGGGCACTTTAAACCCGTTCCGATTCTACATTATTTATAGGGCTTAGAAAATACGATTTTTGTATAGCTTGTCCTCATATTTAGGAGACTTTGGATGACGAGCAAATTCTTATTTAAAAAAAGGCATATGTTCTCGTTTTCACCCTGTGTATGTACCATTGATTTTTACAGAGGTACATCAAAACTTCGCTGTCACGCACCATATTCATAAAATAATATTACATAAGTACATGTAATAATATAGCAAATTGATTGATAAACATATAAGAACTATGGTAGTGGCCTATATTAGGGCGATAATATAAATGGAGACCATTGATACGCCATTATGGAGTAGGATTTCTTTATCGGGAAAGTCCGGTGATGTATAGGAGCATTTACCCAATATGAGGCATTAAATACAGGCATTAGGAATCGGACAAAGATAGTGGGAAAGATTGTGAAAGTTATTTTTAGCGGGGTCAATAAAGTGTCTAGTTACCTTTTTATGAAATATGTAAGCAAATAAGAGGACAACACACTGTTGTACCAAAACTTGTCAAAAAGTGTCTTAGGGATAAGATCAGAAATGATTTAATCCGTAAGAGAAGTAAAGTTACCGACATAGCCCGCCGGATCAGCAAGTTGAAGTGGCAATGGGCTGGTCTCGTATGTCGCAGAACCGATGGCCGTTGGAGCAGACGAGTTCTCGAGTGGAAACCGCGTTTTGGCAAGCATAGCGTAGGACGCACTCCCACCCGATGGACCGACGACTTACGAAAGGTCGCTGGTGGAAGCTGAATGAGAAAAGCGGAGGACCGGGATATCTGGCGCAAAATGGGAGAGACCTATGTCCAGCAGTGGACTGCGATAGGTGGAAGAGCGAGAGGGACACTGTTGTACATTTGTGTTAGAAATGTTTAAAAAGGCCATGTTTGTTTGTCCACAACAGTCCACACCAATGAGCTACCGCCGCTCTTGCATACCCTTACATTTAAAAAATCTGAGAAACCCGTTTATTTCATAGCAAAATTATGTCAAATTTTCATATATAATGAATATAACTATTCATCCTATCCATTATAAGATGTTTCTTGATGTCGTGACCTATTCCTTCGGACTATAGTTCCTAAAGAAAAAGCCGATAAAGATTAAAAGGAGGGCTAAACACACCTTACCTTTGACCGTACTTGTTCACCCCAACAGCTTAACTATTCACAAACAACTTTGTAGCAAATAAAGGGGGTGCGGAAAGAAGAAACGGAATTCGCACGATGAGTTCCGTCTGTTATTTAAATAAGATTTTTAATTATTAATCGAACGATGTTTCAAATGTGTCTTAAGGTCGTGACTTATTCTAAATTTAAAATGAGGTCATGGGATCATTTTTATTCTTGTCTTATTTTATTTTTATAAAATTATCTTAATAGGAAAAATATTCTGTATATGTAAAGGTAGATATGCCACCCGTACCTCAAAAACGAACCACGAAAGAGAAAACAGTTGTAGCTCTTTGTTTAGTATATGTACGCTCATTCGAAATATACATGTATGTGTGCTGCCACTGCATTCGGAACACTTTTTTCAGTTGTTTTGTGAACATATCACGAATCTATACTTTTTATATCATTGCTAATATTTATATTTTGCACTATTTTTTTTTTAATTTATTTCTGTTTTTATGTAGATTTTAATTGTACAATGAGATAATTTTTCTACTATGCGAATACTATTTTAAACATTAAAATTAAATTTGTACTGAAATACTAAAGTTTAGTTGGATTGTAAATTGACGAAATTTCAAGTAAATTGCGGGATTGCGTCCGCGGTTATTTATTTACCCGATAATTATAGTAAATAGGTAAGTATATACCAAGAAAAGCCAAAGTAACTTCACTTGACAACGTCGATAATATCCTTTCACAATAAAGCTCTCAGCGTTAATGCTTCACCATCCAAGTAATCAAATCAGCACACGACTGAATTGCCATATTTGCAAACTCTTCAATGGATGTCACGCGAATATTTGCTACGTTTTTCTCGCCGTTGTACTGAATACCAACAAAGTGTAGGCACCAATTACAATGAATGTTGTCGGCCCAAACCAAACAGTGCTGCTGACATTAAAAACAATGGCTACCGAGTAGGTACATTAGTACGGATGCTGTTACACCGAACGGTCAATGTTTATTTTATTATTATATTTTTTTCTGCAATAAAAAGAACTTTCATAAAAACTTTTCCTAACTGAAGCTGTTTGTTTCTAAATAAATAGTAAGGGTCATCATGTATCATAAGGAGTAGTTGCAACAAAAATCGAAACTAAACTAGACTAATGCTGCTCAAAAATGGATCACAATTATATGCAGTAATAATACATACCCTTAGACATTCACACATCTAGCCCCAAACTAGGCATTTAGCCTGTTAAAAATACTTTCATATTTCTTTGTAAATACATACATATTATACATAGAAACACCCAAACCATTACAAACAGACATGTTCAATGTTCATACACACAAATGTTTGTATACCCGGGGATTGCACCCGGAACCCTTGGTATACAACGTCTAGATCATTACACAACATAAATAAATACTTTGTAGCTATTTGCAGTGTATGATTTTAAGGAGTTTTCCTTTTAATGTGATTGTTGTGTTCACTAGACACGGCCGTAAGGAATGCAAATTGTCACAACCCTACTCACCCCGCAGGTGCCGGATGAGGTATTTTAGTTCAATTACGAAATATCACTTTCTCATCCAACCTAACTTTCTTTAAGTACTGGTATATGCGACCCACCTGCCAAGCGTAAGAGTAGTCTTGCAGTACTGTCGCGGGCTGTACTAGGTATCTAGTAAGCACACGACCATTCGCGTCGGTGTGAGTGCGGGTACAATTTTGCGTAAGACATCGGGCAACACGGCGAGTGTAATTACACAGAACGATAGTTGTAACGAGGGCACGCCGGTGGAATGCTAAGCGATCGGGGGCATCGGGCTGAATAGCTTATTAAGGGTACCCCGGGTACGCCTACTGAATTACCCTGGATTCTATATGTTTGTCATACACAAGTTGGGGGCGATACAGTGATTTCCAATTATTTTAATGGTAACCCTACACAGATGGTGTACGTTAACGGGTAGCTTTACGATACTCTTTGAATGTGTGCCGTAATACCTTCATTGTTTCTTTGCCTTAATATTACTACTTTTGAAACCTTATTTTTTTATCGATGTACAAGAATGATGAACGATGCAAAGTCTGAAGTCAATTTTTGAAATCCTAAACATGGCTTTTCAGGCTGTCGATGATTCTCACTTAAATGTCCTAGCCTAATCGAAAAGAATTAAAATTAAAAATACATTCCCATATATTAGAAGACACAATATAGCATCGCACTTTTTATGAGCAATAATAATAGGCAATATTTGAAAGGCACTAGGCCTTATGAGTCTTGATTTTTTTACTTAAATAATGAAGATGTGAGTTTTTATGCAAGATTATATCTAGCTACGGAATTAATTGTAATATTTTGTTTATATATTTTTTTAAAAGCAAACGAAGTCCTCGTGGCGGAACAACACGCATTGGACTTATTGAGTAAGTTACGTGCCTAAACCCTTTATGATACAAACAAACAAAAAATATTAAAATAACTGTTACACATGGTCAATTGTTATTATTATATTTATATGACTCTACCAGTGCACGGGTTCGGAATAAATAGGCTCTTGGAGAAGAGCCGGCAAGAAACTTGATAGTCACTCTTTTAAACTTTTATTTCATTGGTTACAGAGTTTTGACATTTACCTACACGTAACTTTACAATAATTTATTACAAAGATTGTAAATTTGTAACTGGAACACTATGTGCAAGACCACACATCTTTATCCGATAAATATTCGTCTATTGTGTAATAACCTATCTTCATGAGGGTATTTTAATCTTTAATTTATTTGAAAGGGCAAATCAGCAAAAAAAGATCATAATAATATAGTCAGCTATGGACATTTAGTATTTAATATACTATTAGTTCTAAAAGTAATATAAGAGCTTAACCTAAAACCACGCCAAACACACCGAAGCATAACAAAACAATCCTTTAGCGGAGCGCCCGTTTGAGTCTCATTCGCGCAGCCCGTGAAAAAAACTCATTTGGACTAAACCCCCCGCATAAAAGGAACTCTCTCCACTAATCTGATGGTGAAACTAAAATTTTCAAGCTAACTTTTTCAACGAAATATTTATTACGCTCTGCCGGTATGAGGTTCAAAGACGCGGATTGAACGAGGAATTAGCAGCGGGGTTATGTGAAGTTTGTTTCTATGAACATTTGTGTCATTTCTATGTTACGTAATGTTTTAAATAAAAACGGGTGAAATGCGTATGTAAGTTAGACCTTAGGTATGATGAAAAAGGGTCGCTCTTGTATTCAAATTCGGCACTTCCTATAAAATTAGAAGCAACGTAGAAAATAGTCTTTCAATATTAATTGACGTTTTGGATGACGTGGACGAATCACATTTTTGTATATCATGAGGGATAAAAAAAATATTATTAGATCCCATCTTCATCTTAGCTCCGTGGAAGCGGGTTCTGCTGCTGCTTCGGCAGAGGCCCTTAATCGGCGCAAATATGAAACTTACATATTTGAACCGTTTGGGGTCGAAACATTAGGCTCATGGGGACCAAGTGCCCATAAACTTTATCGTGATTTGGCTAAGCGTTTGGCAGAGTCATCTCACGATACAAAGGCTGGTCTTTATCTCGGACAGAGAATTAGCCTCGCCATTCAGCGTGGCAACGTGACCAGCCTCTTGGGCACCTTTCCACATGATGGCAACCTCAATCAGATATTTTATTTATAGGGAGTATTCCCTATGAATAAAATATCTTTTTGTATTTATTTATGTTTCTAGGCTTTTTGTAAATATATTTGAATTAGTTATATTTTAATTTTATTACTCAAAGCATCATTTAGATCAATGTTCATATATTTTAAGATAGTTACATATATGATGTTGATATGCACAATGTGCCTTTGGTATTAGGACCAAGAGTTCTAAAAGTGCTACGCAGAGGGATATTTAATGTTTGGATGAAATCTATATATCAAAACGGCATACTGTGCAGAATTATCAAGTCGAAGTTGCAGTGGTGACAAAATTATGCCAGAAACACAGATTAAAGAAAACAAGGCCGGAATGTACCCTACCATAGCAGAATATTTAACAAAGAAGATGTGGTTTTCTTAATCAAATATTATTTCACTTGCAAATGACAACACACTGAAGAAAATAACGTAACACGACTTCAAAAGAGTGACCGTCGAGCTCATTGTCGGCTCTTCGCGACAGATATAGCAACAGCCTTATGAACTGAATTTAAAAAATGAAAAAGTACCTACTTGACAAAATCATATGTTATGTTTTACCTGAACCACATATACGAGTATTATAATTTTAATATTTAACATGAAGTCTGAAAAACGAGTGTCCCCATATTAGTCTCGGTCTAAAAATCAAAGTATAAAACTAGCCTCTTTTTCCATTACACACGCCTTACGAGCTCTATGTTGCGTGATTGTCACGGTAACAAAAAAACCACAAGAGGAACAACACAAAAGCGTACAAATACAACAAATGTGCAATTAGGGAGCACATTCCCGTAATTATTTACCGAATACATTATAAATCCGACCAAATGAACATTCTTTTTGCGTTAACAAGGGTCCGTTAATTAATTCAAGAGAATTAGGGTGGACACGAGATGAATACGAGCCGAATGAAGGAAAACCATTAAAGCCTTTTAGGCGAGCGTTTTATGTGATGTAGGCACGGTTTTGCATACGAAAAACAGATTTCTGGACGCTTGTGTCATGTCTGTTTTTTCAGGTTGGCACTTTATAAAAACGCTTTGGAAATTTGATCAATATTGGCTGTTTAATAGAGGATTTATTTTTGTGTTGGTGTTAGGTAAAGTATCCGTTAACACCAATTATTAACAGTAGTAGCCGTTAATGAATTGAATTACTTGTTCCAGCGATGTTGTATTTTAAGATGTAAGTATTAAATAGTATCACCCAGTCACTATTTTGCGCCCCGTCACTATTTCATCCTAATTCGACATACCCAACAATAAATGCGGACAGTAGGAGTATCTATTTCGTTATAAAATAATGTGACTTGACGAAAACTTATGCAACTACTAAAAAAAGCATTTTAACCTTTAGGCGGCGGCTTTTCTGGTCATACAATGCATTTTTATCGTTTTTTCTAAATTTGGAGTATTTGTAATTTTTTGAGTGTGTCACACGTATATTTTGAAATTTTATATTTCTAGATATAACATTTTATTGATTATATATAGCTTAATGTTATCAAGATAAATTAGAAGTTTATTTTTGTGGGTGTCGTTTAATTTAATCGATTATTTGACGAGTTACGTACAGCTACTTCGTGCTGGTACTCCATAAGTAAATACATGAAAGTTTAACCATTAACAAATTCAGAACTGTATTGGACTGAGAGCCAACAAAAGATTACGTTACAATGGATACGAATTCCATGGCAAAAGGAATTTCGAATGTTTGTATTCTATTTAAGTTATGCAATTTGAATTTTCCTTAGACAAGCTTAAGCAAATCAATTGATCTTACAGAGCAGAAACCAGATTTATATAGGGCCCTCCGTTTTTGAATATTTGTGTTTTTTAATTCTGATGGTCCCGTGGTCTCTTATCGTAAATATTTCGTATATCTGTTTATAATGGTCTGGATGTTCCTATATATAATATGATATAATATGTATGGAGCGAGTTATGCTCGGGGTCTCTCTTAGGGATAAGATCAGAAATGATATAATCCGTAAGAGAACTAACTACTACAGACATAGCCCACCGGATCAGCAAGTTGAAATGGCAGTGGGCCGGTCGCGTATGTAGGAGAACCGATGGCCGTTGGAGCAGACGAGTTTCGGGAGTGGAGACCGCGTCTCGGCAAGCGTAGCGTAAGGACGCCCTACGGCCCGATGGACCGACGACTTGCGAAAGGTCGCTGGTGAAGGCTAGATGAGAAAAGCGGAGGACCGGGATATCTGGCGCAAAATGGGGGAGACCTATGTCCAGCAATGGACTGCGATAGGTTGAATAGAAAATATGTACATCTCTGAGCGAAGACTTTCCTCTGTGATTTTCATTCGGACCAATCCTAAGTAGTTGACATGCATCTGCTACCCGCCACCTGATTATCGCTACATCTGGCTGATGGCCCCTTCACGCACTAAAATCGATGGCCGATTACATAGATCATTAAATTATTTTTGGTAGTACGCAAATTAGAATTTAAAAATGAGCTTCTATTTTTCTTCTGTATTACTGTTTCAAACACTCTGTAGCATAAATTCAAATTTCTTTGCCTATACTAATGTAAATACGCAGCCCCATTGTTCGCGAGATGACCGAACTTCGATTGATTAAGTTCCACGCTTGATACTTATTTCGCGGTCCCTTATCCTTAATAACGATTCCCCTATAGAGTTAAGGCGTTATATTGATTATCTGCTCGATAAAGTGAGGTAAGTATTTCTTCACAATCATTGTTTGTGCAGCCATGCTTGAACAATGATGTAAAAAGTATAGATTCGTGATATGCTCACAAAACAATCCCAAAAAGTGTTCTGAATGCAGCGACAGCACACATACACATATTTCGAATGAGCGTACATTTACCTAAACAAAAGCCTACAAACTGTATTCTCTTTGGCGGTTCGTTTTTGGGGCACGGGTGGCGCACCTTAATAATAATATAATAATTTATTTTCTCTCACCACATAACACAAAAAATATAATAATAATCATATTTGATTTGACACTCTGTTTATGATGTGGAGAGACTGGAACCCAAACTAGGCAGTTCCTTGCTTGTATTTTGGGCACCAGGCCTCCCGACGTCTGTCGTACACATTTTGTTGTGTTTAATATATACAGAATATTATTGTGGTTGAAAATGAGTGGGTTGGCGAAACCTGAACAATACAACCTTAGTGATACAAAAACGAAATATCTGCAGTAATAAATATGCCCCATCACATTTCAAACCAGTCTTAATCTTTTTATTAGTTTCCTAAATGCAAATTATTATTTTGATAAAACTTGATTTTTTCATGTACTCCAAGGCTATATTTAGATATATGTTGCCATTTTTTTTTATAAATAGGCAAACGAACTTATGTTTCCGAGATATTAAATAGTAACATCCATGAACGCTTGTTATGCCCAAAAAGCAAGAAGTGCTTTAGCTACCTATGAATCGGGAGAAGGAAAAGTGTTTAGGGCAGAAAAAGAGGGGTTCTTGGACTCAATAAAACTTAGATTACTTGCAAAAAGATATTATTTGTACGCCGATTTTCCGTGAAGTCGTGGTGTCCTTTGACATCAACGACCCATTCATGCTGAAGCATGGCCCGATTTTTTTCCTTAACATCATCATACCCCATACGCCATATTAAGTCATCACGTAGCTCATGTAGGGAGATACCTTACCCTTATACCCTTGAGAGATAGAAAAATTACTTCGTACTTAAACTTCCATACTGATTCCGGTTTATGTTCCTCATTACATTCAAGATTTATGGCGAGTTTCTGATTTATACGCTGAATCGATTTTGCACGTGAGTAAAATTTAAATTTGTTTTCAAAGGAAATAGCCGCTAAATTAGCTTGTCAGAAAAGAGACAAGTTAAGACCTGGGTATGGCTGAATTTCCTGGCATAGGTATTTTAACGATCCATGTAGTGGAATGGTGGAAAAGATGACAACACCATGGGTTCTGGGTTCGATCCCCGTGGAATACAAACGTTTGCATGCATGGAATAATATATCTTTTTGTATTTATCTGAGTATTTCTATGAAAAAAAAAATTTCAATTAAAAAGAATTTTATATAGATCACTACAATGTTATGGAAGAACGGTTTCGCCTAATACAGGTGCTTATGCACTTAAATGGAGATTCCAATTACAGTCATTTTATGTAAACTATGAGAACATGAATAAATATTTATATTTCTATTTCTATTTTCAACAAATATATTATTTCTAAGGGCCGTACGGCGTATATGTAATAAAAGTTTTCAACATCATACAATTGAGTATTTATTTATCCATTTTTAGATACTTCACTGTAGTAACTATATCAAAGCAAATAAGTAGACACATCAAGGTTGTTTACCAATGATAAGAGGAAAATCCGTGCTCGTTGTCTACAAGGGGATAAGAAGGGACAACACTTATACTTGAACGAGATCAAAGATGGTTTAGCTGTGAAACAGTGTGCGATGAGTTATTGACCAATGACAACTATGGGCCCCTTAAATAGGCTTTAAGATACTCGATATGAAGTGGGCTATCGTGAAGATTATAGAGATCAGAATCAGAAAGTTTCGGACGAAAATAACTGTTATGAATGTGCCAAGACAAAACGAATATTCCTGATTATACACGTAGATTGAACATGATAGCATTTTATTTAGTTGTATCTTTTTTGACTCTTTATTGTAAGTATTAGTTTCAAAAGCGCTGTGTTTATTTAAGATTTTGAAATCAATAAATAATGAGCGTCGGTAGCTCAATAGTGTGGAATGTTGCCCTCCTACCGGGAGGGTTGAGGTTCAAATCCTGGAAGTACCAATGTGTATTCGAATTTTCGAAATTATATGTAAGTTATCCGACGCTCGTACGGTGAAGAAAACATCGTGAGGAAACCTGCGTACGCCTGCGATGAGATTCAAAGGTTGTGCGTGAAGTCGTACAACCCGCACTAGGCCTGCATGGACTACTAAGGCCTAAAACAACCTTGCGGGTAGGCTCGTGCCCCTCGTGGGGACGCGTAATGAGCTGATAATTAAATAATCTTAGAAAAAATACCAGAAGATTAAAGTGGCAATGGGCTCACGTATGTCTCAGAACTGATGGCTGGTCGACGAGTTCTATAGTAGAGACCGCGTCTTAGCAAGCGTAGCGTAGGACGTCCTCCGTCCCGATGGAATAACGACTTATATCCATCAGTGGACTGCTATAAGTATAGAATGTTTAAATAATCCATAATTCCAATTTATCAGTTACCACCAATAAACAAAATGCTAGAATGTTATTTTAGTACAACTTAAAACTTTTACATTTAAAAATAACCAATATGTTTTATGTAATATGTTACAGGATTCTAGTTGTCGCTGCAAATCTAATACGTTTAGGGAAATAGGGGTGCAAAGGAATTCGTGTACGAAGGTGTTGCGAGTTTGTAATGCTCTTAGTATTTCCAACATATGCTTATAAATAAAATAAACAAATATCCATTGACATTCACACAGCGCCCTCTGCCCAAAACCTAGCCCCAATCTAAGCATTAGCCTGTAATATGTATGTGTGTAAGGACTGAGGTTCAAATCCCGACACGTACCAATGTGTTTACGAATTTTCGAAAACACATGTACGTTATCCGACGCTCTTACGGTGAAGGAAAACATCGTGAGGAAACCTTCATGCACGCCTGCGAAGAGATTCCAAGTCCAATCCACCCGCGTGGACGACTAAGGCTTAATCACCCTATACGGGTAGGCTCGTGCCCCTCGGTGGAAACGTTTAATGAGCTGATGATGACGATGATGATGTACATTAAACAACGGATAAACGGAGTTATAACTTTTTTTTCTAAATACATACGTATCATACATAGGAAAAACCGAGACCAATCCGGGGATTGAAACCGGATCCCATAGTCTAGTAGTAGTAGTTATTCATCGCACGTCATATTAAACCACATTGCAAGTGTGATATCGCACAATTTGATAGTCCACTTTTGATACTGTCAGTGACTAACGCCAGCTATAACAACGAGCTGACAAGACCTCTGCCCCTACGTGACCGCTCCCCCGTATCTTGAACCTCATATGATCACGTGCTCGAAACTATTTTGCGAAGCATTTGTCGTGCAATTTTGCCGGACACATTTCACTGTCCAGACGAACGCTTATGTTGGGAATAGTCATGATACGTTAAGTGGTGAAAAATGTATACAATTTAATAATTACAAGGTTGTAAACTCTGTACTTAGTCGACTACTTAGATACCACCGCAGTGCCACATATCGTCCCGTGTAACGGAAGTGTTATGCACTTTTGTGTTTCGGGATCAGGGCACTGTAGACAGTGGTAAGTGGTGAGCCTGACCATGACAGAGCGGCATTGATTGAGACCAACGACTAACAAACAGTTTTTATTCTCCATCCATGCCATAATGCGACCGTCACCCGAATCAACAGATGTTAGGTCTCTTATACCCGGTAATTTTACTAGCTACAGTAACCTCATCTTGAACTGCAATGCGGTGGTACGACGACTTAGTACCGAGTCTATCACCAAGACTAATAATCGGATGGGTAACCGAAAAATATTATATTGTATTCAATTAGCTGCGTTTGTCCTGGTATCTTAGGATGACAGTAGTTCACACCCATTCAGACGCATGGTGACTTAAAAGCCTATCTCCCCATAGTTATGCTGAATAGGAACAGTAGTGCCTGTTAAAAAAAAAGTAGGCACCGCACAGTATTTATGGAACATTATAGTTTCATTTTTTTAAACATCAAAATAGCATACTAGTATGAAGTTTCATTTTGTCTCCTTATTCCCAATGGCAAACATGGTAAGATCACTATCCTAAACCGCCATGCCTGAGAACAAACATTTTGATGAGTGATATGAACTCGAGAAAAGTTTAAAACCAAAACATAAAACATTCAATGAATGCGGAATGACATGTAAAATTAAAACGTCCCCAGTTTGTGTTACACAAAAGATTTTCCAAGCAATAAACACAACTTACTTAGTTATGCGGACAATACACAATTGTCAACCCGGTCACGTATTAAAAAGTTCAAGTCATTTTTTGCCTACAAGTATTCACTGAAACTGTACGTAAAGCTAAGTGAGAATACGGACATTAAGAAGAGTCAACTTCAAATAAAGAAAATATGCCTGCACCAATTTGTCTTTTTTCGCCATCCTAAGGCTACCCGAAAGAGATTGTCAAAAGCTTTAGCCTCCATTCTATTATTTCTTTTTTATCAAAACTTTTATATCCCCAGACATTCAAACTATTTAATTCTTTTGTAGTTTGACAACCCATTTGGTGTAATGGTTAACGTCGGCTCTTACATTTAGGGTTTGCTCCCTGGATAATACATACATTTGTGTGCATGAACATACCTGTTTGCATTGTTCTGAGTGTTTTCTACGTATAAAATGTATTTATTTACAAAAAAAGTACATAAGTATTTTTATCCGTTGTTTAGTACCTATATTACAGGCCAAATGCTTAGTTTGGGACGAGATGGCGTTTTGTGTATGTCCTTATTTCTCACGCTGTTATTTTTCTTTTACCGTAAGAGCATCTGATAACGTACATATATTTTCGAAAATCTGAAAACACATTGATACATGGCGGGATTTGAACCTCAGCCCATCCGAAGCGTCGGCGGCTCAATGGTGTGGACTGTTGCCTTCCATTAAGGGTGACTTGTAATAATGATGATGACGATATATTAGATAGTGTTGTACATTGCAGCTTAATATTGTTACGAATTGAGTTAAAATGTCATTAAATATGGCGGCTAATATGTGACGTCAGTCCACAGACAGTCCATAGAGTATGACATGCGAATTGTCAAATAGCAAAGAGTCTAGTATGTTCTAGATAATTCGCGAACTATGTAGAATGACGTCGACGCTTCGAGCTCAGCGGCCGGACAGGTATATAAGGCGGCCGACGGGTGCGCCGGGAGTCTTGTGTTCTACTCAAGAGCGAACGAAGAGCGAAATACCTGCGACTACAAGGAAGAAGCGAGTGATACAGCGATATCTAAGGGATCGTCGAGTGTGATATAACAGTGTGAAGAGTTAACGTGTGATTATTACGTGTGTGTGCGGAAAGTGTTGTGTTATAGTGTGCAGTGTTAATTACGGATTTTAGTGCGTGCGTTAATTGATTAATTAGTACGAGTGTAAGTGTAATTAGTGTTGTGTGTGATTAATATTGGTTAATAATAAAGTGTGTTACCGTGTTATTCTTCGTGTTTGGCAATAATTTATCCGGAACCCCAGCTCGTAACATTTGGTGTCAGAAGTGGGATAAATTATGCCTGTGCTACCGAAGGAAGATACGGACGTTGTTCGTACTAGAAGCCAGCGACAAGCCGCTATGGACAGGAGCCGGTTTGAAGAGTCGCCATCATCGGGCAGCCCAGCGACTGCAACAGAAGGTGTGCCGGGACCATCTACGGCCTCTGCAGCGTCCACTTTCGATATGGCTGCATTGATGGCGTTGCTACAGGAACAAGCTCGCCGCAGGAGGAACAGGCTCGCCGCAGGAGGAACAGGCTCGCCGGCAGGAGGAACAGGCTCGCCGACAGGAGGAGCAAGCTCGACAGTTACAAGCGCAACTCCAGCGATAGGAGGACAGACGAGGCTATTACAGCGCAGCTGCAGTCGACAAGGAGACAGGCACGTCGACAAGAGGAACAAATGCTCCTTATCAAGGATATCCATAGCAAGTTTGGGAAGGATCTTCAAGAAGTTAAGGAGCAAGTCGGCCATCATGAGAAACAGATTACGGAAGCTTTCAGCGAGATTGCCGACATCAAGAAAGAAGTGAAGGAGCTAAAGATCACCAACGGTACCCTGCAATCCGTTGGTTGCGCGCCTTCAACAAAAGGCGTTAAAGTGCCGCCATTCGATGGGACAACGTCTTGGTCGGCGTACAATCTACAGTTCGAGGTGGTTAAGGAAACAAACTCGTGGTCGGAATCCCAAGCTTTGACGGCGCTAACACTGGGCCTACGGGGCGAAGCGTTGTCGGTGCTTGAAACTCTTGGCAAAGATGTGACATATGGGCAGTTGGTGCAAGCACTGGAATCCAGGTTTGGTGATGCTCATTTGGAACATGTGTTTCGCGCGCAGCTTAAAGAACGGGTCCAGCGCGTTGGTGAGAATTTACAACAGTGGGGATTGGAAATCGAGAAGCTTGTTCGTAAAGCATATCGAACAGAGCCCATACTATCCCAGAAGATGTTGGTGCAGGCCTTTGTGGATGGCATCCGGGATTTGGAGGTGAGGGCAGCTGTGCGACTTGGACATCATGCTACGCTAAAGGACGCTTTGGCCCATGCGTTGGAAGTGGAAGCCGTACGACAAGATCAAAGAACCCACCGCATCAGGGAAGTTGTTGAAACGGCTGAGTGTGAACCTTTGCGGAGATTTATCCCTAGATGTTATTCATGTGGGCTCAAAGGCCATCTCCGCTTGAACTGCCGCAAACAAATTAGCGCTAGGCGGACTGAGGATCATGAAGAAAGGGCGGCAAATACAACTGCCCAACATCAACAGGGAAACGAATAAGTGCCAGGACCGTGGGGCGGGTGCTGGCTGGTGTTCGTCGAGCCCGAAGATTTCGATTCGCCAAGCTCAAGACGGGAACAGCCTGATAATAAGAGGTGAAATCAACGGGATATCGTGCAGGCTAACGTTGGATACTGGTGCTTCACGTACGGTCGTCAGTTCTCAATTAGCAAATCGTCTTCTTGGGGCAACAGCGGGAACTTCGACCATCTTCAACTGGTAACAGCTACTGGTCAGCATCTGCCCGTACATGGCTGTAGAAATGTGGAGTTCAGGTTAGGCAACAACGTGTATGGACATCGAGTCATTATAGCAGATATCGTCGATGATTGCATATTGGGCCTAGATTTTATGCGAAATCATGACTGCAAGATCGACGTTAATGAAGGTGTTATGAAATGTGGCACAGAAGAACTGATGATGGAAGGTGCTTCATCAGGAAATGTGTACTGCTTACGAAGAACAGTGCTTTTACCCAGGTCCGAAACTATAGTTCCAGTACGTCTTCCACATTATTCTGGCAAAGAACATCGTTGTGTGCTTATAGAAAGTTCAAATCATTTAACACCGTGGAAGATGGCACGAAGTCTTGTGAAATTTAGTAAAGTTGCAGCGGTACGTGTATTAAACCTTTCCGCTGAGGAACAAGTAATTAAGAAGGGTACCATCATGGGCACTTGTGACGGAGTAGCGTGGCTGCGTCGATGTGAAGATCTACCCAGATCTGGCAAAAGACCCGACCCAGGCATTGATGTCTCTACTGTGTTTGAGGAATGTCAACAATACTTGACGAAGGATCAAAGAAGGATGGCCGAAGGATTGTTGGTCAAGTATAGCAACGTTTTCTCGACAAATGATGCAGATATTGGGAAAACTGGGTTGGTAAGACACAAAATTAATACTGGCAACGAGGCACCGATCCGCCAGCGACCGAGAAGATTACCAGTGGCCCGTGAAAAGGAGGTTGAGGCCATGATCGATGGGATGCTAAAAGATGGCGTCATCGAACCCTCGTCTAGCCCATGGTGTTCACCTGTTGTCCTTGTGAAGAAGAAAGACGGTAGCCTACGGTTTTGCGTAGATTATAGGCGATTAAATGACATTACAAAGAAGGACAGCTACCCGCTTCCGAGAATCGATGACACGCTGGACACGCTGACAGGAATGAAGTGGTTTACCACGTTAGACCTGAAGAGCGGGTACTGGCAAGTGGAACTCGATGCCAGGGACAAAGAGAAAACTGCCTTCTCAACAGGCAAAGGTTTATGGCAATTTACGGTCATGCCATTCGGTTTGTGCAACGCTCCTGCTACTTTCGAGAGATTAATGGAATTAGTGCTTACTGGCTTGATTGGAGACGCCTGTCTAGTCTATTTAGATGACGTGATTATTGTAGGCCGCACCTTCCAGGAACACCTCAGGAATCTGGAAAAGGTTCTCTTGAAGATAAAAGGAGCTAATTTGAAGCTGAACCCGAAGAAATGCTCATTCTTTCGGCGGGAAGTAACCTTTTTGGGACATGTGGTTTCTCAAGATGGAGTGCGAACAGATCCGGAGAAGATTAAGGCTGTACAAGATTGGCCAGTACCAAAAGACAAGACCCAGGTGAGAGCTTTTCTTGGACTGTGCTCTTACTATCGCCGCTTTGTCAAGAATTTTGCCGATATTGCCAGACCATTGCACAAGCTAACGGAGGAGAAACGAACTTTCCGTTGGGATGAACAATGTGAAATCGCATTCCACGAGTTGAAGAAACATCTTTGTGATGCACCGATTTTAGGTTACCCTGATACAAAGAATGAATTCATCGTCGACACAGATGCCAGTAATGGAATTGGTGGTGTATTATCGCAACGGAAAGGAGAGCATGAAGTTGTGATTGCCTACTTTAGTAAGGCCTTATCCAAACCAGAGAGAAATTACTGTGTCACCAGAAGGGAGCTTCTTGCTGTGGTTAAGACTTTACAGCACTTTAATAAATATTTGTTAGGGCGTAAGTTCCGTCTACGCACTGATCATGCTGCATTAAAATGGCTTTTACAGTTTAAGAATCCTGAAGGACAGGTGGCCAGATGGATTGAATTACTTCAAGAGTTTGACTTTGTGATAGAACATCGAAGCGGAAAGTCACATGGTAACGCCGACGCGCTCTCAAGAAGACCTTGTTCCGAGGATTGCAAGCACTGTGTTCGGCAAGAAGCCAAAGAAGAAGTTCCCATTCGAGTGATCAAAACAAACATAAGCGATGAATGGAGGTCAACATTACGACAGGCGCAGAAGGATGACAGGGACATAAAGCCCATCTTCGAGTGGATTGAAGCTAGCACTCCTCGGCCCAACTGGAGTACTGTCGCCTCTATGAGCTCTGTCACGAAGAGTTATTGGGCACAATGGAATAGTTTGCTCATCCAAGATGGCGTCCTTTGCCGAAAATGGGAAAGTACTCGCGGTGATAACTGTCATCTACAAATGGTGGTTCCGAAAAGTAAAGTACCGGAAGTATTGCAGCTATATCACAATGGATGTTCCGGCGGCCATTTGGGAGTAAAAAGGACTTTACTGAGAATTCGTGAAAGATTTTATTGGATTCACTGTCGGGCTGATGTTGAAGATTGGTGTCGCAAATGTACTAGCTGCGCTGCTGTAAAGGGACCACATACACGCAGCCGAGGTGCGATGCAATTATACAATGTGGGAGCTCCATGGGAACGTATAGCATTAGATGTGGCGGGGCCGTTTCCCGTCAGTGAGAGCGGCAACAAATACTTCATGGTTGTCATGGATTATTTCACGAAGTGGCCTGAAGTTTTCGCGATACCTAATCAAGAAGCTACTACAGTTGCCGACAAGCTCGTTCAAGAAGTCTTTTGTCGGTTCGGGGTACCCTTAGAAATCCACACCGACCAGGGAAGAAACTTTGAATCGCAAGTTTTTCAGGAGACTTGTCGTGTAATGGGTGCCCACAAGACACGAACAACTTCTTATCACCCACAATCGGATGGAATGGTAGAGCGTTTTAACCAAACGCTTGAGAGATACTTGGCGAAAGTTGTAGATAGCAGACAGAAGGATTGGGATAAGCATATACAGCCATTCTCTTGTCTTACCGAAGCGCTATCCATGAAAGCACATCCGTAACCCCAGCATTTGCAAATTTCGGTCGAGAACTAAGGTTGCCTGCTGACCTTATTACTGGAATACCTCCTGATACACCTCGTAGTATAACGGAGTACGTAAGTGATTTAAGAGATAAGATGAATGACGTTTATGAGCATGTTCGACAGTCAAGTCAGCAGTCATCAGAAAGGACCAAAACACGTTACGATCGCAACGTAAACAATCAAGGTTTTGAAGAAGGTTCATTGGTATGGCTACATAACCCACTTCGAAGCAAAGGAAAGTCTCCCAAACTTCAAGCTAAATGGGATGGACCGTACCAAGTTCTAACCAAAATTAACGACGTCACGTACCGTATACGCAAGCACCCACGAGGAGCATCCAAGATTGTTCATGTGGATCGATTAGCGCGTTTCTATGGAGATAATGCTCGGGACGAGCATTTCTTGGAAGGGGCAGTGTTACGAATTGACGTATTAAAATGTCATTAAATATGGCGGCTAATATGTGACGTCAGTCCACAGACATCCATAGAGTATGACATGCGAATTGTCAAATAGCAAAGAGTCTAGTATGTTCTAGATAATTCGCGAACTATGTAGAATGACGTCGACGCTTCGAGCTCAGCGGCCGGACAGGTATATAAGGCGGGCCGACGGGTGCGCCGGGAGTCTTGTGTTCTACTCAAGAGCGAACGAAGAGCGAAATACCTGCGACTACAAGGAAGAAGCGAGTGATACAGCGATATCTAAGGGATCGTCGAGTGTGATATAACAGTGTGAAGAGTTAACGTGTGATTATTACGTGTGTGTGCGGAAAGTGTTGTGTTATAGTGTGCAGTGTTAATTACGGATTTTAGTGCGTGCGTTAATTGATTAATTAGTACGAGTGTAAGTGTAATTAGTGTTGTGTGTGATTAATATTGGTTAATAATAAAGTGTGTTACCGTGTTATTCTTCGTGTTTGGCAATAATTTATCCGGAACCCCCAGCTCGTAAACAATATTAACCGAAAATTATGGCTTAATATTATCGCTTATTATTATGTATGCTCATCCAGCAAGCTATGTGTGACACATGTTTTCGATCGGCCACAAGTTGTACAGAGTTGGCAAGTTAGCATTCCGCCGGCGTGTACACTTCCCTAATACAGGTCAAGTTGCCAGTTAATGTACCGAAACACCAAGTTGGATACGAGCCGTGAATTTTTCTTTAACTAACGGTGTTAGTAAACTTGACGTTGAATAACCAGGTTATATGAGAGGTAAGCTTGAGCTTGAGAACTTTGAGCACGCTGGAAAAGACTGTTTGTTTTTGTTTGAGCCACATAAAAAAATATACTTGAGAGACCGAGACTTACTCGTGGACTTAGTAACTATTTTTACCAAATATATCGTCATCAGCTGCTCATTATACGTCCCCACCTAAGAGCCCGACACTAGGAGAAACTTGGAATTTCTTCGTAGGCGTGCGCAGGTTTCCTCACGATGTTTTCCTTCACCGTAAGAGCCGTAATAATTTCGAAAATTCGTAATCACATTGGTCGTGGCGGGATTTGAACCTGCGCCCTCCCGATCGGAAGGCAACAGTTCACACCATTGAACCACCGACGCAGTATTATTATATAAAGATAAAACTTATAAACGGTGAACGGACATAGGTTGTTTATTTTTGATTTTGTTTATTCTGATGACGTAACAAAATCATCTTACAACACTAAATAAGACAACTTGTACGAAAAGGAGCACCTATCATCTTGACACATATTCTAGTAGGAGCTTGTATTATCTGACAATGATTTGGGACGTCTCCCAGGACGGTTTGCCAACTAGGTCATCTCAGCGGCGGGT